>WURS02431246.1:0-15793 GCA_011762765.2 Rhinocypha anisoptera | reverse complement strand
GGGTGACGACGATGGCAGAGTCAGCCGTTGAAACGTCGGTGGCAGAACACTTAAACCGGAGGAAATCCCGAGAAGAATTCATCAATAGCATACGCCGGGAAAGCATCAGATCCTTCATGTATTCATACGTCCTATATATACCGCTAAATTATGTTGGCAGCAGTGCATAATGAATGAGCCAGTGAAATTCGTCTTTCAATAACGGTTTTCTTTTGTTTTAGAATTTTTCGTCCGGCGTTGTGGGAAATTTATTACAAACGTAAACATCTCTTTTATATGTTGTTATTTCAAATAAAATGAGGTCGAAATTGTTGTGAGAAAGCTAACTTTATTTGTATGCTTGTATATTAAAATCCAAGAGGGACAGAAGAGTTAAAAATTTTGGCTATGGAGCATTCAGAAGCGTGTAAATTACCTCGGTCTGGCGGCGTGGCCCCTATCAAACCGCAGTAAGTACTTACCAATTGATATTAAAATTTTTATTTTATTTTATTGGAACTGTCATTGTAAACAAATTGCAGATTCATTTATGTTCGTTACTGTGATTTTCACGAGAGTCCCAGACTGCTGTGAACATTTTTAAAGTCCTTAATGCCAATTCATCTCCGCCATAAATATATATTTAAAGCAGTATTTTTGTTTATTCAATACAAAATAATTTCCACAGATATGTGTTGCCGAGTCGCACCAGTGCGCCCGTACCTGAACCTGTACCTGAAGAAGATGAAGTAGAAGACAATAATTTGGGAGAAACTTTGGAAAATGACGATGTAGAAACGCCTGCACCGAAGAAGCTGAAGTATTCCCGATCGGAGAGAAAAAGACAAAGGGGTAATTTTAAGATTCCTGCTGATCGTCTAGTGACAATACAACTCTAATTTTTCACTATTAAGTTTTTATTGTTATACTTCATGATCTATACTTTTCTTACTCTGCTTTGATTTTCATTGTTTTAGAAACACTTTGATCGAATGAACAGTTTGCACTAATGTTTTATAACATGAGTGGGATGCGTTACTCTTCTGCAATGTGCACGTTATTGTCTTAACTGGAGAGGTGAAGTGGTAACCATACATCATGGAATCCACTATAGCACATTTCTTCTTTGCATGTGGTTTCACCACAGACCTGACATGGCCCTTAATAGACGCATTATTTTTCCTTTAAGCCATTATTCTACCTACTCTTTACTGAACATGCATTTCACTACTAAATGTGACTATACTCTGTAGAGGAGCCTGTAGATTAGATACCGTAATGCGTTAAAATTTTAAAATGTATTCCGTAGTTATTTTTAAGCGGAAATATAGTCTCTGACAGTTCATAGTGGCTAAAAGAATTTCTTAATTATATCGTGCTAACACTCATTTTCTTTGCTTATGTAATAGATTACAAAACTTTTTCCCATTCTGAAAGAATATCTTTGAGAGCTCAGTAGTCTTTACTGCCTAGTAAAAACTACTTGTTCATATGAGTAGTGATAACTGTTCTTCAGATAAATCGTTAGCTATGACTTCTTCCAAATAATAATCAGGATCCCTAAAATTCGAGAGATTTACAACTTCATTTGTATAGGTTTTCTTTCTCAAAGGGTGACCGAACCACCTTATCTTTTACTATTCTGGAGGGATATGCAAGACACTTTGAGTCTCGGACAAGAGGAGAAAGTGTGATTCCTCAAGTAATCTAATACAATAGAAAGTTTCAGAGAATGTAACCTTTGTCAAGTAAACGTTATGAATTCCTCGTTGTAAAATGTTTGTTACATGGAGTATCAATGATTACAGTATTTTAACTCTTCAAATCAAAGAGATTCCCAATTATGATTAACACCCATGCCCGAGGCAATACTCAAAACTCTGGATCTTTGGGTTAGTGACCTTGATAACCCAGGCTAAACCCAGCATGTGGATTCCTACTAGATAATTACTCTTCATGTGTTCATGAGTAACTTTCATGATTTATTTTCTCTTTTCTTACTCTATCCACATCTGATTTTGAATTTGCAAAATTTAGCAGTTAATGTCTCTATATTTAAAGTTAAAGATTAATTGAAATTTTATATTAAGGTTTATTTTATTGCCTTTGATTCATGTAAAATAACTTTGACCAAAAAAAAACTGAGAGTCTATGAAGAATTCTTTGGTATTTAATTGAGCAATGCAAATATATACATTTTATTCTCAAATAGTATTGCATTACAGTTTTATGTGCTTCATGTCTTCTAATTGTCTTGGTAATATGTTAAACCTACCCACTTTTTTTTAAATCCTTAAATTGTATTTAAATATCCAAAGAGCTAAGTAAAATATATAATTATATCAGAGAGAGTCTTTAGAATTTTTAAATTGAATACGAGGCCCTTGCATCAATATCTCTTGTGTTGTAGGTTCTTTTGAAATAGATATGACTTAAGCCATCATAATATCTCTGAAAACTTCAACTGAATACCTTTGGTATTTTTTAACAGTTATTCAAAAATATTTGTTTGCAATTGTATGTTAAATAAAGAAAATTTGGAAATGGATAAATAAAGAATGGATTCTGGTGGTGTTTAGAGAGTCATGCACTCATATGCAGGGTCTGTATACCAGCTCAGTATGATAGGGTTAAGAAGTACAGTAGAAGTCCTCTATAACGAGAGGTGATAAATGACGAAAAATCTCTCATTATTACGCACACTCGTTATAGCCAACGGTCATTTAAATTCGCCTCTTTCGGAATTTTTAACGGCACAAAAAGTAGGCGAAAATGAGCCATGAAGTAGTTGTATCAATCCATCCGCAAATGCATTGAAAATAGATCGTTTCATTAAAAAGATTTGAAAATATCATCACCAAAAGTCATGCACTTGTAACTAATGTACGTATCGTTATTATCTTTGGCTACGTTTCGTGAACAATCATAAATAAGGTATGGCCTGCGGTTAGCAATTACGATTCCATAAATAAGAGGAGGTTTGAGAGATTGGCTTTCCTGCTAAGGTCGCCGGTCAACACAGAGAAATGGGCTTTTCCTGTATTGTCTACAAGTCTAGCTCACAGCTCCATATGTTCTTTCATACCGATCAGCTATAAGGACGAAATAGAATTAGGAAATGACAGACTGGCGCACAGATTCCAAGATAAGTTGTTCAGTCACTCCCCAGGAAAGTCTGTGGCATAAAATCACAAAGTTTTCTCTCGTAAAATCACCACAAAGTCTCTCGTAAAGTTTTCATTACAATGTAGTTTCGCGAGGCATGACAATGTAATGAGTGTTTGAATCCTTCAATTTATACAACCCGAGTGGCGACCACGGAAAAATCTACTCGCTATAGCGATAGTGCAGTTATGACCACTCGTGATATCCAGCGGAACTCCATATGTTTTAACACGTGGACCAACCAAAGGAAAGCAATCCCTCGCTATAGCGACACTCTCGTTATAAGCCATGCTCGCTATAGCGGACTTCTACTGTATGTACCAACATATTTCCTGGACCAATAAAACGGTTATTATTGCAGGGTGGTGGCAGCGGACTGTTACGGAGAGAAAACACCCTTGGGATCATTGTGAGGAGCATGGCCAGGGTACTCAGTCTGCCTCTCACCGTCAAGACTCGCACCGGTGTCCATTCTGACAAAAATGTTGCCCACACACTGATTCCAAAGTTCAAGGAGTGGGGTGTTTCTGCTATCACGGTGAGAATCTAATTTGTCTTTATCCGTCGTCATGAAAAATCTGCGGTGGGGAATTGAGAGGTGCGGCCAAGCGATCAAAATAATAATCCCCCAGTAAATGAAATATTCAGGCCAACTCCGGCATTCATGTGATGCTCAGTTTTTACAGCTGAAAGTCAGGAGCAGATGGAGCACAAATGGAAATCATTTCTTTATTAACTTGGTGAGGGATGCAGTTTTTCTGTGGTGTCTATGTATATGTCGGTGATGTTTTAAGAGAGAAAAGTGTATTAAACCGACCGATACTTAAAATTGGCATGTTGAAGAAGGGCATCTGTGACAGTTGGAATGGAAGAGATGACGTTCACAATGGAAAGGAAATTTGTAAATCCACAAATCTCTTGCGTCCTCCCAAATTTTGTTCAAGGAAAGGTTGGGGAACCAAAGCTTTTTTGTGAGAAATGTGAACATTTGATAGAGAACAATCATTATTCGGTGCTCCTGGGTATTTCACCGCGTGTGTTGTTTGTTGATGACAACAGTTTTGCCAGAATTACACACCTGGCGTCTTTTCAGGTTGAAGTCACTTTGACCTGAAGACACCAGGCACATTTTTTTATGGTCACATCCCCTTGCTGATGCCAACTATTCAGAAAAATTGGTTGAGACAAACACAAAATCCATACCATGAGTGGTTTTCGAACCCGAAGTCTTTGGGTTAGCCAGCAAGCACACTTACCACTTGGCTAACCCGTTTGGCTAATCAGTTGAACAGATATTATGTAAAATTTGGGATCTTAACTTTTCTCATGAACATATACATTATTTGCTTAAAATATTGAGCATTGCATTGGTAAAAGTTATTTGTTAAGTTAAAATATTATTATTCTTTCATCAAATAATTATAGTCATGGGTAGACCTGAAGCAACCTGTAGACCCCCTCACAACATGGACACTCTCAGTTGCAGGTTGCTTCTATTGGTTACAGTTTTTTACCTTTTGAAATACTCTTCCATTTGTGGTTTTTGATTTATAGCCACTCATATCCACTGGCCTTTTTGTTCATTTGGCTTCAGACTTTTTTGAACTTTAATGATTTTGGACTTTTCTTCTGTTGACTTTTAGGATTGGACTAATTGTTCAGACTCCATTTGAATTAGACATTGAAATGTGTCAAGAGATTCATATATTCATTATTTTATAAAGTTATGATTTTTAGAGTTTAAAGCACTTAAAATGTATTGAGTTTTTAAATTACAAAGTTACATATTAGTAGTAAAATATCACACTATGTTAGAGGCAATATGATAATTCATAGATATGTATCATCAAATAGCTCTAACAGTAACATAGCTGTGGTTCTAGCTTTGGAAATCATTGTCATGATAAAAAAATCAACACAAATTCCATTGAGCTAATATTGTTTTTGATACTCAAGATTTTGCTAAATAGTATATTGATCAAAGGTTGTACTTTCACCTCTTGCGTTGATGAACAAGCTGCACCACATGGGCATTTTTGCATTATGCTTTACCTCAAGTCAAAAAGTTGAAAAAAATGCTGTGGCAGATTTTAGTGATATCTCTGTCTACTTCTACATAATACTCTTCAAGCTGTCGCAAGGGTTTGTGGCAGGGGGTGAGTGAGCCATTACCAGGCATGCATTCCCACGTGCATATATTAGATATGTTTCACATGCAGTGAAACTACTTACATGCAAAAATTACAATGACAAATGAAAATACATGTCATGCAGGAACAAAATCAATTAACAATTATTTAAAAAGAAAACTGCAGGATAATATACTTATATGTATACACTAGCTTCCATAACTATTATCTCCGAGTCTGCGGACATATTTATTTTCATTTCTAATTGCATGAGGAAAAAAGATATTTTATATCTATCTGTTCGACAGACCATCTCTCTGATTTTATGTTCATGATCTGATCTATTGTAGTATGTCGGAGTTTGTAATATATATTTGACTTCTTCGCTGAAGTGATCTTCCTGAAATCTGCATAATAAATTTAACCTGTACTTCAACCTACACTCGACGAGTGGTTCCCAAACTAATTTCTTCAAAAAGCTTGTTACACTGCTATGTTGGTTGTAATAACCTTTCACAAATCTAGCTGTTCTGCGCTGCACTCGATCTAACTCCAAAACCAGTTTCATGAGGGTCCCACACACACTACGCGTATTTGAGATGAGGGCTAACTAATGAAAAGTAACTGTGCTCCTTTACCATCTCATTACCTTTCCCTGTTACCAGTCTTATGAATTCTAACTTTTTATTTGCCATTCTACAAATTTCCTGGACATTTTTTCCTCATGAAAGATCTTTAGTTATCATAAATATTTTGTACATTCTACATTAGTTTAATTTGTTTCCTTAACACTGTAAATGGTTTCAGGTGTAGTGGACTCTTTCCTAAAGTTCATTGTCACGCACTTTTTTTAAATTTAACTTTAACTCCCATGTCTCTAACTAATTCTAGCTGTCATCTCAATACAAAATATAAGGCAAGTATATATGTGATTACTCTCCAAATAAAGGTTTTGAACAACATGGAATGTATAAAAGTGATGCTACTATATATATATATGCCCCTCCCCCTCTCCACATGACTGGTGTAATCCCCAAACCATTGTTAACGACCGCGGACAGCCTACATTGTGACACTTATAATTGTACCTCACCTCCTTTTCCCTCCTCTTTGACCTATCCACTCACAACCTTACTTCCCCAACCCATTCCCATTTCCAGAAACCCCACCCCCCAATTGGATGAGTATTTAAAGGAGTGCTCTTCTGTAAAATTCACCTGATGATGACAGCCCTGTCAAAAACCGGGTCGTGTTTTTAAAATTAAATTTGTGTGGAATTACCAGGTGTTTCTCTTACTCCAATATGCTGAGCAAATTCCATAAAGTTTCGCCTGTGACATTAACTTTCGTGATGCTACTAATTGTGCACTCGTTTTAATTACATAATTTTGCTGGTTGATGGTGCAAACGGAACATCTCTGTACAGATTTTCTCTTTTCACATCTTTTTCATTGACCCTATAGCTTCACGGGCGATCTCGGGAGCAACGCTACACTCGAATGGCTGACTGGGACTACATAAGCCAGTGTGCCAAACTCGCCGCTCCCGTTCCCCTTTTCGGGAACGGAGACATCCTCTCGTATGAAGATTATGAGAGGCATATGGAAGTTGGTGCAATAAACGGTAGGCAATTTGCTCATAAGTTTCCTGTGACCACATTTTCATTTTAACCCATTTTGTTGCCAGCCCCCATCACCCTGGTATATGTGAAAAATGCCCGGATTTTTTTGTGGAGTCAGTCGATTCACACATTCAAAAATATACAACATATATTAATATAAATTTGTTAGTGTCAATTTTTTTTAAATTTTCTCTCCAAACACTTACAGGGATGGTAAAATATTTTACTTATATTTTTATCTCCTAAACTACATAAGAATGTATGTGTCTACCATAGTATATCGGAGTTTGTAATATATATTTGACCTCTTCGGCGAAGTGATCTTCCTGAAATCTGCATAGTAAATTTAACCTGTACTTCAACCTACACTCGACGAGTGGTTCCCAACCTAATTTCATTCTGAGCTGATTGGGGGACGATAGATCGGCCCATATTGTACTTTTCGCACACACCCCTCCCTATAGGGCGGATAGATCAGCCCGCTGACACTAAAAGGCTTGTTGAGTTTTTATTTCATGTTTATTTTTATCGACTGGATGTTTCCCCTAACAGAAATATTCCCTAAATAAACATTTCCGGGTATTTCACAATATTGGAGTAAGAGAAACACTTGGTAATTCCACACAAATTTAATTTTAAAAATACTACCTGGGTTTCGACAGGGCTGTCATCACCTGTCGAAACCCGGGTCGTATTTTTATAATTAAATTTGTGTGGAATTACCAAATGTTTCTCTTACTCCAATATGCTGAGCAAATTCCATAAAGTTACGCCTGAGACAATAAATTTCACATGATTTTGTGTCCAATCAGTCGTGGTAAATGTGGTAGTTGTATAAGTCTTACTAATTACCTTTTTGCAGGGGTAATGATCGGCCGGGGTGCCTTAATGAAACCTTGGATCTTTCAAGAAATTAAGGAGAAGAGGCATTATGACATATCATCTGGAGAAAGATTTGATGTTTTGAAAAAGTATGCAAATTATGGCCTTGAGCACTGGGGGAGTGACAACAAGGTTGGTGTTATAGGAGTCATACTAAAAAATCTTCCAACTTTATTGTTTGTTTATAACAAATAGCCATCATGCATAACAGCATGAATTTCTCAAATGTGTATTTCACTTTAACGTAAACGTGAAAATTAGCAATTGATTGGGTCGTCACTGGTTGCGTGGGTGATTGTCGTCCCTACTATGCTTATCAAGAGTTATAATTTACAGGGTGTGGAAACCACGAGGCGTTTCATGCTGGAGTGGCTGTCATTCTTGCACCGATACATTCCTATTGGTCTCCTCGAAAGACCGCCTCAGAAAATCAACGAGAGGCCGCCTCCATACATCGGTCGCAATGACCTGGAAACACTAATGGCCAGTCCTGATTGTCAGAGCTGGGTGAAACTCAGGTGAGGAAATAATAAATGTGTTTGCTTTGTTTTTTTTTGATTGTGGAATATTGTATGTTATTGTTTCATGTACAGCAGAAGTTCGTTATAATGAGTGCTGATAAATGATGAAAAATCACTTGTTATATATATCCTAAGGTTATTTTAATTGGTCTCTATCGGCATGTATAACGGTGCCAGAGGTGGGCAAAATTGATCCAAGAAGTATGTAGTTGTATTAATTTATCTGCAAATGCATTGAAAATTCACAAACCGTGAGGTTCCAGGGTTAATTTTGTGAAATTTTTCCATACTGGAGAATAAAACTTATGTGATTTTCACCTCTAAGACGAAAATCGAAAAATTCACTTGTAAGTGAAAATCGCATAAGTTTTATTCTCCAGCATTGAAAATTTTTATTAAAAATATCATAAAATATTGCCACCAAACCTCATGCACCTTAACTAATGTACATCACGCACCAGTAGTATCTTTGGCGACGCTTCGTGAACAATCATCGATAAGCTATGATCTACGGTTAACAGTTACGATTGCATAAAAAAGAGATTTGAGAGATTGGTCTTCACAGACTACTTGTGAGGTAAGCGAAGGTCAATAGGTGGAAGTGGCCAGATGGGATCTCCCTTCCTCGGGGTTAGAATGGGTGAAAAGTGGATTTCCCCCCCTTGTTTGGTCGCCCCCTCAGTCTCCCCTCCCTCTGACCTTCAACTGGGACACTCAACACATTAATTCCTTTTCCTGCATTATGCCCCTTTAGACGTACACTTTTTTGCACAAGATTAGAGCGAACACGCCAAAAAATCGGGATAAGAACATGGGCGTGGAGCCAAAGGGAAGCTCACTTTCTTGGAGTGTGTTGAGACTTGCGCAATCTTTGCACGAGTGTTCCGTCTATACGTGCGTGCTCAGAGTGTGGAAACCGGACATTTTTCTGATGACTGATGCAACTGGGCAATCCAAAACTCTTGGAATTCTCGTTATAATGGACTTTTACTGTATGTAAACACAGAAGAGGTATTTCGATGGCTAAATATTTATTTTTTTCTATACATAGGTACATATTTAAATTACTTGAACAGTGCAAGATTTTTGCTTCTGTGTTATATTTGTAAATTGGCCTTCCTTTTCTTTTTGCTTTTACCTGTAAACTTATGTAGTTGATATTGTGAACAGCATGTAAAAAATTAAAATTGGCCATATCCCATTGACCTGTGGTGCTTCTCTTTTGGGGAGACTGGTATAACTTCCTTTTTATTTAATGTTGAAATTCAAGTTTTCTTCAATTGAACAAGATATGTATTGTTAAAAATTTGAAATCCTCCTTTCTTTTTGCAGTGAAATGATCCTGGGCCCAGTTCCTGAAGGTTTTCACTTCCTTCCAAAACACAAGGCTAACTCGTGGAAATGATGGGAATTTGAGTGTAGCATTGCAATTTTGATCTAGTTAAAAACATGCATGCAATAAAAGCATGTAAGTTTAGGCTCATAATTTTCAAATATTTTGAGTAATTAAAAAAAAATAATAATACCAAGCCTTACAAAATGTGAAACTTGTGTGATTCATTGCAGGGAATACTGATAGTCAATCTTAGGCAGAATTGTGTTTGAATTTACCAAATTGATTGTTGTAATTTAATAATAATGTTTGCAAAAAGAAGAAGGATAACTGAACACTGCCATTTTCTTTGGTTGTCATGGTGGTTGGCTACATTGGATGAAACTCTTTGAGTATTGGACCCACTGGCTTGATAGTGTTTGCCTCCTGCTAATGTCAAGAGGACCCTTGTTGTTTGTATTGAGTGAAGCTTTCTATGAAAAAAATGTTCAGATTGAAGAATGGCTAGGTGCAGAGTATAGGTTAGTGTCATATTTTTATGATATTATTTCCCTGCTCTCTTTAGTTTTCATGAAATCTGAGAAGGATATCCCTGCATTTTTAAATTCATCCCGATTTCTGAATCTTAATTTAAAAAAAATAGAATCATCGCTGCAGCTGTCCACTAACATTGAATCGAAGCTGTCCATTGAATAAGTTGTTGTGGCTCTTACGCTAGTGGAAAAATATTTCTTATGATATAAAAAATTTTTGACAAAACCGGCAATTGAACTTCAGGTTGTGCGCATTTGGTTTTTATAATGTTGCATTTTGGGAACAAGGAAATGCTCACAGTGTCTTCCAGTCTCAGATGTACCAAAATTCTACTGGCAGCTATGGTTTTACACTTTTTGTTTACATCAAATTTTGAGCAGTGCAGTTCCGTTCAACAGTTTGTGAGTAAATAATTTTTTTTGCCAATGTAGGGGTTTCACGAGTGTGAAACTAAGATTATAATGTGAAGTGGTCTAGGTTAGCTGACACAGTTTATGTCCTCAGTGAAAGTGTTTGTGAGTTCTTACATTTTTTCCCCATGCTGCTTCTGTTTGAGTGCTAGTGGATTAGCACATCTCAGTTGCCTCCAATTAACATTAAGGATATGTGGAAATTCAACCTCCATATACCCCATGTAATTTGGAAGTTAATTTCTGTTGGTGACTTGTTTTTTGAGTAAAACATATTTTTTTTGTCCTCTGCATTATGTGATAAAGGGTTTCTTATGATTTCTGTGATATCAAAATGTTTATTTTTATCTATGGGAACCACAAAATTATTTTTTAATCACACCCTGGTTGATTTTTTAGACTTTTAAGTGAATCAACCTTCACCATTATCCAGGTTTCTTTTGTAGATGTGGACCAAAATCTATCATTTCATTGAAGGATAAAACACAAGTTTCTAGCCTTTATTCTAAACTTTTTTTTTTAAGTAAAACAGGCGTATTATGAATTTTATGAAAACTAAAATTGATCATTTGAGTTATCATTTTCATCTGGAGATTTTTTTTTAACCTACAGCACATCAATTTTCTTATATTATTTTTCCCTCTCAAAGGAAATAGTGGAAGAGATGAGGTAGATGACAAAATCCTTAAGAGTTTTCTGAAATCTTAATTTCAAAATTGGTGCATGATCCATTAACCTTGAAGTGATTCCCTGAATAGGTGTGCTTCATTTGTGCATGAAAAGACACCACTAATGGAAAGTCCTAAAATTAGGGATAAATATTCACATACCTAGCTAGAAATTTATTTGTGTCTGTTTGTATTTAATAATTCTATCATTTATGGTTATGATCCGGTCCAAGTTTGCTTTCTGAATACCTCTATCACGTGGTTCCCTCCAGACTTGTCATTAAGTTCCCTTGTTTTGTCATACATGACCTGTGCATTTATGATTTCCACTCTTTTGTTTGTTATGGTGCTGTAGAATCCAGTCTGTATAAAAACAGTGAATGTGGTGAATAACCCAAATGGGTCTATCAATCACAACTCTGAAATAAATGGACATTTGGCTGAATGTCTCGGTCTAAGTCATTGTCTAATCAATCATGACCCCTCATTCTATACTGCCAAAAATTTTGATTAAAATCTGACTACATCGTCGTTTTGTAATAGTTCAACGTTTTTGTTATGGATATTAATCAAGGTTAGCATTTAAACGGTCCAGCATCAAGAAGATTGTGGTTTTGTTTTTGAAATTTTGTACTGTACCCTGAAGGTTGAGGTTTTTCCTAGTGTGTGTTCTAAGTAACTGATGTGAATATGTTGTATCTCCTTATTATAATAGTATATGGATTTTTACATTAAATTTCTTAGTATCATATCTTGCAAAAATACGGCAAATTAATTATTATTCGTCTTTTTTTTCATGCACACTCTCCTCAGGTTTAATGTGTAACATTGAAATGTGTACTTGAATTCTACGACCTATAGGAATTAACGGTGGTGAAAAAAAAAGTTTTCTTTCAAGCTCAAATATTGCACATTCTATTCTGGATGAGTGAGGCATTTGAACTTTGGAGCTACAAGATGTGTGCTATATTCTCACGGAAACCAAATGCTTTATAGTACTGAAGACACGGTACGTTGAACATTTTTATATTTCATAAGTAAAGTTTAGTTTTGCAAAGAAAATTACTAAAATGTCTTGATGACCTTGTTTTTTAAACTGGTTTTGAGGTTCATCTTGGATTTGATGTTAAAAAAAAAAAACATTTTATCACAGAGGGCAGGTCGCACTGAAAAACTATAAAGTGAAATGACAGCCCTATTGTAGGTTGCAAATGTACCTGGAAAATTGAGAATCTAGTTATTAGAAGGGAAATTACTTTAAAAAATTTGGTAGCCTTTGTCCTAAGGAGCTTGTTTTTATGATCTTGTGGATACACAGTTTCATAGGAACCCTTTGGCTGTGGAAAACTGCGTTATATTAGGTGAGTGCGGAGATAATGCTTTTCTACATTTGATCACCTCCCTCGTTCCATCTCTGGTTCCACTCCAAATTTCATGACCCAAACAAACTTTATAAGAAAGATTATTAAGGTCAAACTCCCTTATTGTTCTGGAATAGCCCTTTTACGGTGTTATTTGCCGAGGTTCACGATCCTCGGGTGAGTTTGACTGCCAAGTTTGGGAAATTCTTTTTTTACCCACCCTCTTATTTCCCCCAGTTGTCTCCAAGTTTTGGTAGCACACTGGTTATAAATTACAAGGTATTTACACTGCTCCCCGGTATCATATTAATCAGAAATTATGAAGGAAAGTAAATTTGGAGTACATATTTGGATGTATTTCTATGTGAATATTCCTGTATTAATATAGTTCACCTCTTGTCAATTGAAACTCTACCGCTCCCCCCCTCAGAGAATAAAGGGCGACCCGGAATACAAGGGGTCGATTTTCTGTTATGCCCTTGCCAGCACTAGAAGGGAACAATGCCCCACCTACTTCTCTCCCCCACAGTTGTCACATAAGAATGAGGCTTCTGCAGGTGAAGGATTAATGATGTGATGGAAGAGCTTACGCCCATTTGATTTTTGGTTAATTCTTTTGACAATATTCACGTACATATCGTGTTGACTATGAAATTGTCTCGTGTTGGACGTAAAGAAAAATTCTCATGCTGGGTGTTGTAACAAAGCTCGTGATGATATGCTGTTGATGGGGCATATTGAACCTGATGACTCTCTTGGGTTGTTTCATGCATGAAATTTGGAAAGACACTAAATTATATATTTTGAAAATCAGCACACATTAAATTTTTATTGCGTATGATGCCCAAGGATAGGAGCTTCGGTTACTTTTGGTGCATTAGAAATAAGACCACCTGAGCTCCTTATTGCAATGATGAAGATTGAAGATGAAGACACTTGGTTTTTCCACATGAAAATATTTTATTAGTAATTACAACCTAGGTTTCGACTTGTAAAGTCATCTTCAGGTGACTTAACAAGTCGTAATTACTAATAAAATATTTTCACGTGGAAAAACCAAGTGTCTTCATCTTCATTATGAATCGTTTCCACAAAGTAACTCCTGAAAATACCCAAGATACCCATAAATGAAGGAGCACTTTTCCACAAAAAATATATTTTAATGCGTACAACATACGTTTCGGCTTACTTAAGTCATCTTCAGGTACAAGACCTGAAGATGCCTTGTACCTGAAGATGGCTAAGTAAGCCGAAATGCGGGTTGTACACAATAAAGTATATTTTTTGTGGAAAAGTGCTTCTTCATTTATCATTATGTAGGTTTTTCTTGGTTTTATTTCCACAATAAAAATATATCAACACAAACTGTTTCGACGGATTACCACCAGATGATGATGGTAATTTGTCAAAACTGGTTGTGTTTATATATCTTTATTGTGGAAATAAAACCAAGAAAGACCTACATAATTTGTGTCGTTCAGGTTACGATTCTAAAATCCTGGGTTTAAGTTAAGGCTTTGTGGTTTTCTAAATACTGGAAATTGTGAGAGATTTCTTGCGTCCCCAGTTGACATGTGTATAGTTCATTCACGACAACTTGACCGACATTTAGTAGTCTACTGTACAGGTGGACATAGTCCAACACGGAGAAAATAGGGGTCGCTGCACTTAATGAGAGGGGAGGCATGCACAAACAGCTTCCCTGTGGTGGAAAAGGAGGTGGAAAGTAGGGGAGGACGGTTCCCCTTCAAATCTGATGTCAAGTGGGCTGACTTGAGGAGGCTTGAAAACCCCTACTTGATTGTAATGGGCGAAATTGTAAGAACTTGGACTAGTCCGAACCAAAATCACTTACTACGTATGGCAGGCAGGTACCCTTCCTAATGTTTCCCCCCTCCCTCCTCCACTTAATTCCCATCTCGCGAATTGTCATCGGCCAGGTTAATGCGAATAAATCCAAAAAAATCTATTAAACTATATGATTCTTGCTTTCATTTTGATCACTTTGGGAAAATGAATCTCTGTAGTAAACCGTTCATATAAAAGGGTGAAAAAGGTTCTTTTCTTTGTTTAATCAGCAATTTTGCAGAAACTATTAAAGCTTGGAATTTGTGATTTGGAGGACATACAATTAAAAAGACTATTTTATTTGATTACTGACCTATTCTGACTGGTCTATTAGCCCATCATAAGTTGGGAATGAACTTCACACACTTGTCAAAACCTTCCCTTAAATTATTTAGATTTTATTTATTTCACTTTTGACACCATACAGGTTGTGTTATAATGACTGACAATATTTTCCTGATTCATGAAAGTCTAAAACATTTTAGAATAAGGCGAACAGTTATCATCCATGATAATCATCATTTTACTGTATTTTGCATAATGAAAATATGGCAAAGCTTGTAGCAGTGAAGGCATTTAATATCAACAGGAGCAATAATAGTAAATAGAACAAGCTATGTCAGGCTATAGTCTTAAACATTCTCTATTCCTTTGGTTGTTGATGAGCATTGGCAATGGAAAACCTGCGAAGTTGCACAATTGAAATTCCCATTTGTTTCTCTTTATTTATATATGATGATAACTTTTACTCTGGTTTTTGGTAGCATGGTCGTGGAAATGCAGCCATTATTTTATTCAACTCACCTCTTTACTAATGCTACTTTAATTCCTTTTTTCTCATTTGCATCATTAAACAGCAGACCATTATTCGGGGATTCCCGTTGTAAGCTCACCTACTAACTTATGTTAGAGGTGGACTCCTGGGTAATGCATTTAGATATATTTTTGCAAAATCGATTGTTTTTTATGCAAGGTATTCAATGAAAAAGCTGACTGGTGTTAAAGTACAATGGCTCATTTGAATATTGTAAGTTACCTAATTTCTCATAACCACACATCAATATCTGTGTGTGCATTAAGTACACACAGATATTGATGCTTGCCATGCTAAAACACCATTGCATTTTGCCCTATGTTATATATTTTGGTTGTTTCTCAGAGTAATCCAGAGCCCTCTGTTGGTATTTAAAAAGTAGAAGATTATGATAAGTGCAAATCAATTATTAAATTAAATTCAATAGTGTCAGGCTCGACTTTATGGAACTTATTCAATGAAAAAGCTGACTGGTGTTAAAGTACAATGGCTCATTTGAATATTGTAAGTTACCTAATTTCTCATAAC
>WURS02431235.1:0-15793 GCA_011762765.2 Rhinocypha anisoptera | reverse complement strand
TATATATATATAAATTTAGGAAAGCACACTTGTAAGTAGGCTTGACAAAGTGTCAAGGATAAGTCTGTGCCAACTGCAAGTTCGAACAATGCTCTCATTAAAGAAATCGTTCAATGAATGGTAACATTTCGGCAGTAAGTAACTTTTTAAATCTCTTTTTAAAATTGTAAATGATCTTATGATCTTTATTTTAGCAGGTAATTTGTTATAAATTACTGATGCTGCATAATGAGGGCTCTTCTGATATAATGACAATCAACACTCTAACTGATGAATATCATGTTGCCTTTGTCATATCGGTGATAGTTAGAATTTGTAGGGAATAGGTGGGGATGCTTCTTTACAAAATTGGCACAATAGAATATATATATATATACACACACAGAGTAAGGGAATAATTTAGAGATATTTGAAATAAGGTTTGCCATGGGTTTGTGCTGACACCCTACTGATAACTTTTACTGTTTTTTTCTGCAGAGAGAATACTTTTAAGGAGCGTAGCTCTAACTCGGGTTTAATATTTGACCAACGCTCACGTCCGTTTTCTCTCAACTGTTCCTCCATTTTGTGAAATCCTATCCACCTTTCTAATTAAGAGGCATAATTCGTCCTCTTCTTCCTAATCGAGGCATCTATTTTTCGCTTTTTCCTTCATTCCGCTTGTTCCTTTGTTCCTTTGTCCCACACTCGCCTTTTCAATCCGCGAATTTGTAAACAACTGAAAAATTGAAAGCATTGAAAATGATATTAATTTAAAGCTATCAACGTGCATTCTTGAAGGAAATTAATTACTGTTAAGAGATTTTCACGCTTTTAAGACTTTCACGCCAGAAAATATTACTGCTATTTTTAAGAGACTTGTTCTGAAAGTCGTCAAACTGTCGATGATAACGCGACTCCAAATCTGCAAGCCTCACAAAATGGAATTTCCTCCCTAGATACAAGGAGCCTTCCCTCCGAGGGGAGCACACAGCAATGTTTCATTATTCAAAGGTACTGAAGCCTTAAGTATTCTATAGCCAAACGATGTTTCATGGGATATTTATGTTAGCAATTTCACATACCTGACAGATTGAATCGTCTTAATTTTGTTTTAATTGAGTAATGTTTTGATCATTACAGCGTTTGATCTGTAATATTGTCTCCTCGTTGCGTTTGTTATTGATTAAATTTAAGTGCATTAAAACAAGTTATTGACACTTTAACCAATCCAAAGCCTTTTTCCATAGTATAAACTGTTATCTTTCTTACAGTACACAATATGGAGTTTTATACCAATTAACCTATTCGAGCAGTTTCGTCGGATAGCAAACTTCTACTTTTTATGCATCACTATTGTGCAAGTGAGTATACTATTATTCTCGGTTGAGCTTAAAACCCTAGCTTTAGAATGTTTTATATTTTTAAATGTATTTCAGTACTCGGTAAATATGCCTATATTTTAATGAAGTTACGTATCTTCTCTGAACTCGAATCATATGAAGATGAGTACAAACAGCCCCGTATCTGCCACCACCAGCATCTTACCACTGGCGTTCGTAATATTAGTCACGGCAGTAAAACAAGGATACGAGGACTGGTTAAGACACAGAGCTGATGCAAAAGTGAACAGAGCACCATCAAGTATAATCAGTCCTAATGGAAACAGACAAGTAAGTTACAGTACATATTTTTAAAGTATATCCCATTTTAAATTACGTGTTACTGCTGGCATACGTTGAGGGAGGGAATTGATGAAAACCTTAAAGTAAATTAATAGAAAAATCAGTTACGTCGTTCACGGTATTTCCTTTAGTATCTATTGTATAATATAAAGATTTTATCACATATCAATCATTCCGCTCATCGTGCTATGTTTGTCTTAGTACAATGGACATTTAAAAAAACGTAGGTAGTTCGAAATGAGAACCCTGCCAACCATAAAATGGACAACACTCAAAGAAAGTTCATATGGAGCCATTTCACAATTGAATGGAGATTTATATTTATTAGTAATGCTATTACAGAAACACATTCATTATAATGTAATCAGTACTTGTATTAAAGTCACACACCTACCGATTTAAAGTAGGTTTTTGAAGGACAGCTATACTTTTGTGTGCGATATCTCCTCTGCATACTCTGTCCCAAATCATTCCATCTAAAATTTTTATTCATTAACTTAATTTATTCAGCTCTCTCTTCCTCGCTTACACAATAATCTTCGAGTTTCCGTGACTTCTATCAGAGATTTCAACGTACGGTAATGTGTATACAGTGGATGAAACGAATACTACAACCTTGTAGTATCATTTCTATCTAGAGATGGGCGATTTCAAGGAATAAATCGATTCGAATCTTATTATGTGAATCGATTCGCTCGAAAAATCGGATCCTCTAAATCGATTCGAATAGCATCATGTTAATCGATTCGAATCGAAATCGTAACTGAATCGGAATTGTAACTGAATCGAAAGTGTAACTGAATCGGAATGGTAAATGAATCGGAGCCGTAACTGAATCGGAGTCGTAACTGAATCAGAATCGTAACTGAATCAAATAGAATCAGAATCGGATCACAATAATCGATTCAAAATAATCGGGAATCGTATTGAAATAATCGATTTCCGAGTGAAAAGAATCAAGAATCGCCCATTACTAGTTGCATCCACTTTTTCTGGATTATTCCGATTTCCCCTTAATACTTCCTCCCTTCACCCACCATGCCTAGCACATCATAGTGTGGCCTCCTTTCCCTTCTATATCTACGTACTTCTCTACGCCACATATCAAAAGCCTCCCAGTCTGAGCTACTCTTATTTTCTAAATGACCAAGTTTCGAAACTAAACATCGTGTAATCATTTTTTTGTCATGATCATGTAATAATCGTTTCACTGACCATTCTTTGGATCTTTATTTAAGGTCTTCGATTCGCTTCTTTTGCTGAATTATTCTTTTTCTAACAAATATGTGCCCTGAAATAGTTTCTGTAAACCGCATATGCTAATGGACTACGCTTTTTAATCAAAGATATTAACCTGATCCCATAGCAGTCAAGGTTACATTGACCACAAAGTCACTGCCCCTTGATCCAGGCAAAAAGCTGCGTCGTTTATCGTAATTTTTTCATCAAAATTCCCTGTAAAAAATAATAAGGATGACAAGAAAAGGGATTTGGCCTCCTAACGTGCATTTCATATACACCTACCAAGAGAGTTTCCATTTTCGCACGTTAAACCTATATTCGAGTTGATAGTTTAATAGTAGAGAAACCATTCTCCAACTACTCTCAGATTTAACAAATCAATGGAACCACGACCTGCATGACAATGTACGTTTCAAAATATGAAATCAGGTCAATGTGCTCTTTCTTCAAACAATATATATTTTAAGAACTTCTTAAGTCCCTTTTAAGATTCTTATGACTCACTTCCACAGACTGTGGAATGCTCGCATCTGATGGTCGGTAACATTATCCGAGTGGAGGATGGAGAGGATTTGCCCTGTGACATGATATTGCTTGCTAGCAGTCGAAAGGATGGAAGGGCTCACGTCACCACTGCGAACCTGGATGGAGAGACTAATTTAAAAGTAAGTGCCATCCGAATAATTGTGAATTGAAAATCAGTCCTATTTGGTCTGAAGTTGTTTCTAATAAATGTACTAGGTGTGTTCAGAAAATAACAGGATTTTTTTAATTTCGCGGGTTTGGAGAGTCCGATTGCCACAATTTTTTTAAATGTTGGTATACATGCCCCTTAAGTATGATAAAAATTTCAGCTGTATTCATTGTTTACTTTGTCTGTGGCAGCCGCTAAGGTTAGACGTCTTTTTATGAGCTCGGTGATTTTCGTTCGTTAAAAAAAATGGATTACAGAATTTCTTTCAAATGTTGTGTAAAAAATGAAATAAAGTGTATGCTTGAAGCCGAGTGCAAAAATCTATAAATCGATGTTTCTATTTTCGGTGTGAACCCACGCCGATAAACTGTTATAGGTGGATTCATATTAATCACATTCCTAGGTCGAGTTACTCTGAAAAACATTACTACACGTCTTTTATGAGTCAATATTTTGCTAAGTAACTCGTGTTCGTTACGTACGTAAAACAACTCGTACGTTATGTGCAACTGTATAAGTCTATCGGCGTTGAACTCTGAATTACATGCGAGTAACCCAGTATTACACGCATGAAGAGTATAGATTGAAAAAATTCTTCAAACTAACATAAATAGAATATATCTGAAAGCATGTACATACGCGGCAAAAATTTCCCAGGAGTGATGTTCCAGCGAAGCTTGTGCGCCATGCGACTGCCTATCTTCAAGGGGCGGACAGCCTCGTTTCCCTCTTCTACGAACGCGTCGCAGTTATAGTCGTCCCCTTCCTTATAGTACAGTAAAACACCAAAATAGCACATGAAAAGTAATAACATTCTGACAACCTATATTTAGGATACCGTACTGTTGCCGAACAAGAAGACCATCTGATAATCAACAGTCAAGATACAAAAAGGTAGTTGGAAGATTTTTTATGTTTTGGTAAACTTTGCTACGCTATTTTTCAAGCAAGTGATCACAGTAAACTACCAGAAATCGCAATTATTTATCTATAAAGACGGATTAAATTATCGAAAAAATGGAGATTATTAATAATTCATAAAGACTTCGTTTTCATTTGCTACACCATACACTCAATAGTATCATTATGCTATACAGTATGAAAATTTCCAAAGTGATTCTATATTACACAACTGCTATCATCTTTTTATACGAATTCGCCATATTTAGATACTGCAATCTACTGTTTTTAACAATTAAATATTTACTAACTCACAAAGTTAAATTTACTTTTTAAAATCTTAGGTTAATCAGTCTTAATATCTGAAACTTTGTTCCTTCTGATACATGCTACTAGAAACTATTGCATTACTTTTATTTTTTAATACCTGACAAATACTGAATAGCTTTCACTGATTTCACGATTTCAGACTCTTCAGTGTCCTCGACCACTACGATTTTTAGGAGGTCCAGATGTGGAATCACAGTTGGCAAATTCCAAAATTAAAATAGTTTGCGAGGAGCCAACGCCTGATTTATACAATTTTAGTGGCACTATAGAACTTCTTAATAGTTACAATCTAAAAAACAACAATCATAAAGCTAACTCTGAGAACCATACTGAAGGAAGAGATGTTTTTGACACATCTTTGAAAGCTAAACTCCAAAACAGTGCATGTGATCCAAAAGTGTCTCTATCCATTGACAATTTGCTACTGAGAGGGGCACGTCTGAAGAACACTGAGTATATTTATGGTAAGATTAACTTAATTTTATGGAATTTTCAATGATAAATCACTAAAAAATAATATCCAACAGAATAAATTTGCAAATAAAAACTCTTTGTACTTCATTACTCAAGTAAATATATATAATCCAGGAAATTGTTCATTCTAGGCTGTGCAGTTTATACAGGACAAGAGACAAAATTATCACTCAATTCCAAACTCACAAGAAATAAATTTTCCTCCATAGAAAAGTGAGTATCTTAGTAACTTATGAATTTGATAAATGATACAGAATTTTCACTTATTAAATTAGAAATGTTAGGAAAAATTATTTAACTCTAATATTTTGATGAAAAGAAGAAATAGTTTGGGTATTATTCTGACACCATATATCAAATATAGTGAAAGTACTCCTTGAAATGCATGCATATGTATAGAATGTGTATTTCCATTTACTTTAATTTCACAGAATGACTGTAGTAATGAGCTAAGCAATAAATTGGGGTAACACATACAAAAATATTTCTACGGGGATTAGAATTTCAGGTAGCTTCAGTCAATCTCAACTTCAATTGCAGATCAGAATTGCCAATTAGGAATTTTTATAAAATAATATTTTTGTTAAAATTACTAAAGTATAAATGCCTAAATACAAATACCATATTGAACTTTGCTTTTGTATGGCACCAAAACATGGTCACAAACAAAATAGGAGCGTAGATTGGAGACGTGAAATGAGTGTGTGGCAAAAGACAGAAGGGAGTGTGTCATGGTCATAGAGGAAAAGAAATATTGATCATTGAAGAGGCAACAGAGAATGAAATGAATGAAAGAGGGTATAGGGGTCATTGATAGAGTTAGAATTTTGCATTAGAAAGAAGGGATAAAAAGAATTTTAGACAATGGTAGCAGATGAAGAAAGAAGAATTTATCATTGATTGTGTTTGTTATTCCTTGATTTCATCCAAAACTTACATAAACTGGTAATTACCAATTAGCTAATACTTAAAATCACCCATCACAGATGAAAGTAAATGCATTAAAATATTTGGGAATATGCTATTCCAATACACCTGAAATTGGGATTTCTAAAATAAAATTGATGATAAAATAAAATGGTATATCATTCCAATAACCATCCAATGTTTCAAGATTTCAGAAAGAAATTAAACATTGACAAGTCAATTTTACTGCATTTATATAATTTTATACTACCATTAAATTATTGATACCATTATGCTACTAGCCAGAGCAACAAAACAACCCGAAATTCTCATAAATCTAGATCAAATTGGGTCAAATAAGAGATGTGTCACATAATGCATGAATAGCACAATCCTTGGACTGCCTCATGGACACTACTCTTAGCACTTAAATCAACATATGCATCAAGCATCATTACAAATACAAAATTTATGTGTGATGAGAAATCACTTATTCCACATTAGCTTTAAAGGAATTGGACAGTAAATATTTCATTGCAATATATTTTGAAGTAATTAATTGGTACCTTTTTTCTTCACAATTAGGGCCATCAATGGATTTTTGTTTTTCTTCCTTGTGATAATGGTGATTGAAGTTGTAGTATCTCTAGCCCTGAAATTAACAATGGATAAGCGTTATGATTCCAGTAAGTATTATGCATATGACTGGAAATTTGAAAAAATTGTAAAAGATATTTGAGAGAAAAACAGACACATTGCATATAATCAGGCACGGATGGTAACTATGGAGGTAGAAATTAAAATTATTAGATATGTACGTATTACCATATTTTCCAGTCCATAGTATGCACTTTTTTCAATACTGTCCCAGGCAGAACTTTGTGGAAGTCCTACATACTGGAGGTAAAAGAATCAACTCTGAAGTTTACACATAAATATTTATTTGGCAAGACCATGCTTTTGTAGTAGGGCTACATCATCGGGTGATGATGTGTGGTGATGACTAATCCCTGCTACAAAACCATGGTTGTGCTAAATAAATATTTATGTGAAAACTATATAGTTGGTTCTTTTACCCCCCACCCCCTTTACTTTTTAAACTGATCAAAAATTGGCCTGCATCTTATGGGCTGCGGATAAGTGTACCTATCTTCCAATGTCACAAAGAGCCTATTTAAATAATTTAAGTGTAATCAATGAAAAAATCCTCTATCCATACATTTTTAGCATTTCAATACATTATTATTACATATATTTTTTTTATTTAACCTGAAAAAGTAGACTGAATCTCTTGGGCCAGAAATTTGGTTTGTACTTCATTTTAGGAATCACCAAAATAAGGAATCTGTATTAAATCTAATCTGAATTAAAATCAATCAGTAATGAAATCTGATGAAAATCGAATCAAATAATTAAATTCAAATATGAAAAGTATGGTGTGCAATGGTAGCCCATTGAGTAGACAAATTTTCTGTGCCCCAACCAGACCGTCTTTTAATATTTTTTCATGATTAATTATATAAATATAATAAATTTATTTTAAATATATCATAACTGAGTCAGTCTTTTTTATCACAATGAAGAGAATTTAAAGGAGGTAAATAGTGGATTTATACTAATATCTAATTTTTTCCTTGAGGCATCCAATTATGAATATCCTGTAAAATTTAACATAAAAGCTTAATTTTTCTTTTAAACTAATACTATTTAGATATTTTTTGTGAAACCAAATTTTATTTTTTCTCACAGTCAACTTATCTCTACGAGAACCCAAGAGAATACCCACAACAGGTTCAGTTGTTCAGGACATATTTTCATTTATAATACTGTACAATTATCTCATCCCTATATCACTTTATGTTACAATAGGTAAGTAACAGTGTGAAAATGTCTCATTTTTTTAGCTTTAAATGAAGTGTTTTCAAATCGATAGGAAAGATTTTTGATGCAAAAAATTTCATTTATAATAAATCCATGAATCAGTGATTTAAGAGGTTGGTCATAAAATTATCAACCAAAAAGATATTTTTCAGAGATCACAGTCATTCAGTAAAATCATTTATATCATTCTGAATTAACTAAAAAATCTTTGAACATGACTTTTAAGGAGGTTAAGCAAAGACCTTAGTATTAATAACTTATGCTAATTACATTTGTAATATGATCATGATAAAACCCAATAAATAACTAAAAGAAAATAATGTGTGCAGATATAGTGTATGAGGTAGTGATACACAATATAATATTTCATAAGCAGCTATGTGTATATCAACAAGAACACTTTAATTACATAATCCATGTACACCAAATATAATAACTTAACATGAATGTGCTAAAAATTGTGTTCATTTTAAAGACAAAATTGACAGTTGAGTAAAAGCAACGCCTAGATCAAATTGTTATTAGCTGTCATTCACAATTCCTAAGCTTCTATAAAATACACATTGGGAATGAATATTTTTTAGAATCATTAAATTTTTACAGAGGTGTTAAAGATAGGATTTCATTTACTGAAAAAAGTGAAAACCAAATATGAACTATATTATTTTAATGTACTTCATACATGATCATATTGTATTTTAGAGTTGCAGAAATTTCTTGGGACCTTTTTCTTCATCTGGGATGCAGATATGTTCTGTGAAAAGACACAGCAGCCTGCTCTGTGCAATACATCAGACTTAAATGAAGAGTTGGGACAGGTAAATATGTAAAAATCACTCAACAGATGATTAATGTGATGACAAAAAAGTTTTTTTTCAAAATAAATTTTTAGGTTCTAAACTTAAACAAATGTTAATACAAGGATTTCAATGATATTTTTCATGATTTCATTAATATTTTTCTATTCTTAAAAATTCCATATTTCCAAAGGTATATTCAAATAGTTTACAAAGTGTTCAAATAAGTTATGATTTATTTTTTTAAAGAGAATAATAACTTTATATAACCAAAATCTGACATTAGAAGGCTGATTTAGGCAGACCCATCCTTACCTTTTGTTCACACTAATCCAAATGTATATCAAAAGTCATCATTTACTTATATGGGATACATATGGTCCTAAAGTGACCCTGTTCCTTGCACCATAATTTCATGAGAAGTTGGCACAAAAACACAATAAACATGTACTCAAGAGAAAACTGATACCTAGAGCTTATAGAGAATTGATCTTGAGAATCATTGAATAAGTTACTATATTTTACCAAAATATATACTACAACAGAATTCCAGACTATAGAACACAATGAGAAAGCCCAATCCTTTATAACAATAACTACTGACAACAGATATACAGATAACAGTTTCTAAAGAAACAGTTATCTTATGTCTTAAATGGGAATTTTAAGTGATCAATTTAAACTTGTTATTTTCATTGAATTAAAATAAAGATTTATATTTTTATAGGTCCAATATCTTTTTACTGACAAAACAGGAACCCTTACAGAGAACCTTATGGAATTCAAGCGATGCTCTATAAACAGTAAAATTTATGTGGAAACAAAAGGGCATTTGATAAAACTCCGGCCGGATGGAATAGAAGAAAATGGAATCGAGATCCCATATATGACTGTAAGTAAGACTTGTTAAACAGAGAAAAATTTATTTCTTAATCACAGAAATTTAACCATGTACATAATATAATTGATTATGATTGTATAAGAGCATGGTTACACATTTATCTACCATATAATAGGTACTATGTAAAATGGTGCAATACATTCAATGCTTGCAACACTCAAAACACTTTTTTTAAATTTATTTACAAGCATCTGCATGCCTTTCAATGCATTATTTCTAATCCCTTTATTTTAAATTGGGTATTCATGGTATGATTTCAAATCACATAAATATACCAGAAAAACATCTTGAAGAAAAATTAAAAAATATACAAAGGTTAAATTGAATTAACTCCATCCATCTAGTTTCTTGTACACAAGAGTAGCCTTACTGTCACAGTAGCTCTTAAGTCAATGTTTTTATACTTTCATAACACATCCCCCTTTAGTTATTAATGATGCATAGAGAAAAATAAATCATTAATGAAGTATCGTCCAAATCCCAAATAAAGAAGGAATCTGACAAAGTTAAGATATGATCATAAAATACTCTTGGCTCAAGAGGCAGAAAAAAACAATGTTCAATACTCAAAAGTATTCAAGTAGCAACTATTTGTGGTGGGAGCAATTAAATGCCTATAAATGAGTTAATTCAACCAGAAGGCACTTAAAGGACCTTCAGAAGGAATACTCGAAAACTTCAAATATTGGGCTCATGGTTTTGGAATAGTAAAATGAAGCAAGGCTCTCCAATTAGTCAAGAAGACTTTTTATGAAAGTATAAGGTTCCACGTAACCAAAAAGAAATCACTGTTTGCTGTTGACTTTGCAAACAAAAATTCTGTCTCTGCTGCCACTCTTCCTTTCTTGCATTACCAGTTATTATTATAAGATGTTAACTGCATACTAAAGGTATGTCAAAAACAAGTAAAAAGACAGCTACATTCTTGTGTCATTTTAAGTTTAATAATGTAACTTTAGATTAGTGTAGAAAATGACAATTAAGGGCAGGGATGAGTAAGGAGCAACTAATCATTCACTGTTCAAGTTAATTCAATTTCCTTTTTCAATTAATTCATTTAGAAACTAAACTCCTTGCCAGTCCTGACATCAAATTTGGATATTCAAGCACAAAATATTATTACATTTAACTTTTAAAATATATTTTCAGGCAGAGATTGAAGAATTCTTCATTGCCCTTGCACTCTGTCATACAGCTCAAGTAGAAAAAATTAAATGGGATGATATTTCTAAGAATAGTGCAAGTAGTAAAAGCAGTGGTGCAAATTTTAATAAAAGATATGAACACGATGAGGAGAATGAAGACGTGGCAGCAAGAGATCCATCAACTCTCATCTATCAAGCGTCTAGTCCAGATGAGAAGGCACTTCTGGAAGCAGTTCGCAGGTGAGGACTATTATTCCTGACTACATCATAACAATTACTTTATCACCACCTATTCTAACTTCAATGACCATGAAGATATAACAATATAATTGAAAATATATAACAATATAATTTAAAAGTTAAATAACAATCTTTATGGATGACATAACAAATACTGGAGACAATAGTGGTGTAATACATACAGTGGACATTATAATAATTTAAACATAAAGAAAAAATGGCAAGCCACCACAAGGGTATGTGGCAGGGAGCAAGTTCACACCAGGCATGCATTCTTACCAGGAAAAATTCATGATTATTACATAAATAAAAATTTTAGTTTAGCTTGGATGTATTTCCACAGAATAGAATTTCCACATTTTTATTTGTGTTATTATGGGATTCAACCAAGTGACAGCCTCCTCAGTGAATGATTATTAGTTCTAAAGAAACACCTTTCATGCAAAAATATTCAAGAATGCAGTCATTCAATAGGAACAGGCAGTAAGCAAAAGGCACCTGGAGTTACTCCCTACTGTGTAGTAAAAGTAAAATATTTGAAATTTTCAACATTAAATTAACCATCTAAATTAGGCTATCATTGATTTGAATAAATATCATATCAGAACACTCATTATGGAAGGAAATGATTTATAGAACATGGATTAAATGTGTAATAAGGCAAACAAAGAAATTTAATAAATTACAACCTGGTAAATTGAGTCCAGCTCACAAATATAATTTAAAATGAATTAATTTCTATTCACACATTAGTCAGGTATGAACATTAGGGATAACAGTAAAGCAAGCTCCGTTGGAGGTCTGCATATGGTACATATAGGGAGGCAAATGACATTAGCAAATACTTTTTAAGTACTAGGAATTTGGTATCTAGTAGTAATTCATACCTCATGCTCAGGAAGTTTGTAAGAGAATAGATCAATTAGTTGTCTTTATTGAAACCCGTGTTGCAATTCCCCTCATCAAAAGACCAACCTAGGTTTCATCTCAAAAAGAGTATTTGTCTGGATTACCTTGGAACCACCCATATGAATATATATTTTTTAACAAATTGCCACGGTTTATATGCAATGGGCAACCAAAGTGGTAATAGTAAATAGTTACTTGAAATAACCAGCTGTGTTATTATAAAATGAGAAAACATAAAAAAATTAATTTCTAATTACAAAACTTATTTCACACCAAGTTGTCAACATTCACATAAGCATTCCAAAGATATCGTTCATTCTACAGCCAAACAATGGATAGAAAGGGTATCAGCATTTGGTGTTATCCTTGGAATTTAAGTGGTTTGGCATTTTGCCCATACTCTAGGATATGTACAGATTGAAGTTGACAGAAAAGATTTTTTTTTTAATTGAGCAGTATAACTATGCAAATACAAAAAACTCTACAAACAAAGCCATTTAATTTTACAGTCACTACTGGATGAAAGTAATTCGCACAAAAAGCAATGTAAGGAGCCTTAGTACCTATGGTTTTCCATATTGCTAGTCATCTTAAAAAAATATAAAATACATTAATAACACAAAAATACTTAAAATTTTGTAATTACAATTATGATATGGCAATAGAGTAAAAATTGTCTTTCAGAAGATCCTTTACACTATTTTGAATGCATATGTTATTAAAAGGGATAATAATAAAAGATTATTTATCCCATATGGTCATACAGACATTGGATGGCATCAAATAAGCACACATCAAGCACAAAGCATACACATAGGCATAACAAATACAAGTACCTTTAAATTAACACTCCAGATATTCCAAGATGCTGTAAAATTCATCCTTAAGTAGGAATATCTTTAATTGTCTTTTAAAACTCTCAACCTCAAAAAAGTCTTCCAGTTTTAAAGGAAGATGGTTAAAAATTTGTTCACGATGAGAACTTGAAATAAATACAGATTACAGTGAAAAGTATCAGGGCTTTATTTTTGTAACATTGAGAAAAAATACACTTAGTTATTCTTGCTTATAATTTTCATATATGCCTTCCCAATAAACCTTGTTATCACATCTTTTAGCTGTTGTTTGAACTATTTAAAATTAATTTATTTTCATATTGTGGTTATTCCTATCCTTCAGATGTGGAGTGGCTTATCTTGGAGAAAAAGATGACATACTTTATGTTAAAGTGAAGGACAGAGTGCATATGTTTATAAGGCTCGAGGTTCTTGAGTTTTCCTCAGGTAAGAACAAAATAATCATAATTTAAACATCACCAATAGTATGTAACTTTATTATTTAATACAATGGAAATATGATATTATTATTAAATTATGTGCATAATAGACAGTACCTATTTTCCACAAATACAGTTCCTTTTTATGTTGTTGTTACAGCAACATGAAATTATATAATTCAAGATATCAAATGAAAAACCTATGCAATAAAGCTCAATTCTTTTTTAGAGCGTAGTAGAATGTCAATAGCTGTTGAAGAAGTTTTTAACAACAATGGTCAACTTGAATCAGTTGGTTCCTCAGTCATTCTTTACTGTAAAGGGGCCGAAACAGTATTAGGAAATTTATCTATCAATGGACCAAAGGAGGAAACAATCAGACACATTGATGATTTTGCACATGTAAGTTTTTTATAATTGGAATATATTGCTAGTTCATTTAAAAATTTTTAATTTCTGTCAAAGTTTTAAAAATGATTTTGCCCACAGTGCCTAGTCAACTTGCCGATACAACCCATGACACTTCCCCAAGTACCCTCATTACAACTATTTAAAATATATTCAGAAATATTTACTTGTTCTAAAAGTTGTACATATATAAGGTTTTGGAAAAAGAATAGCTTTAAAAAAGTCTATACATAGTATAAGTTTAATCTAATTTTTATCAAGAATTCTTTCACTAATATTTAAATCTTAGGTGCCATACAAACTGAAGCTTATTTTATAATTTTGATATGAAAATGTTTATGACTAGTAAAGAAAGTTCATATACAATTTTATTCATGGGCAGCATAATACATGAAATTAAAATAAATCAAATGCTTTTCCAGTGACCAAATATTAAAAATATATAATTATTTAACTGAATCTTGATAACAGCATAAAGATTTTAATGTAAATTTCAATACAATTTCAGAGGGGATTGAGGACACTGATGGTAGGTAAACGTCACTTGACAAAAAAGGAATTTTCCAAATTATCTGCAGCCATTAAAAATGACAAACTGAAGCAAGCAGTCGCCTCTTCAAAGAGAAGATCATTGATTGGATCAATAAGGGTTATCCCACCACAACCTAGGAACTCTAGCTTAAGCTTTCGTCCCACCCATATACGAAATCACTCTGCAGGTGGTGTTCTGGATGCTGGTAGAACTTTCAACCTCAGCAGAACAGAAGAGGAAGAGGTTGTTACAAAGGAGCATTCCTACGAGATGGTTAATCCTTGTTTTGTAGGGGATAATGGATTTCTCAAAAACTATCCACTTAAAGAAGATAAAATTCACATTGACTTTTGTTTCCCTAATACACATGAAAATGACAAAAATAAATGTATTATTGAAAATAATACATTAGTGAATGAAAACAGTGTTAGTGATAAGTGCTCAAAAAGTGATACACTCAGTTCATCAGGGTATGGCACATCAGAAATTACAAAAAGTTCTGGTGAAGATGAAGAGGACAACAATTCTATTAAAGATTTTAAGACAAAAATTTTGTGTAATTGTCAGAATAGTTTTGACAATTTAGACAGTAGTTCACAGGAGAGAAAGGCTAGTTTGGACAGTTCTACGAAAACACCTACTAATGGAAATAAAAGAGCAGTAATGCAACACTTGAGGAGTAAATCCAGCTCTGATTATGCCTTCATTAATCGAACAAAACATAATCCCGAGCCTGGACTAAAACCAAATATAGGAAGAGAAAGAGCAGGTAGTGTAAGCATGCTGAGGAGGTTACTAAGCAGACAAGGCTCTTTGCTTAACTCTATAGGTAGTGTAGAGTCAGTGAAGTCCTTTACTTTAACAAGAAGAGACAGTGGTTTAAAAAACAGTGATGCTATTTTAGCACTGGAAAGTGGTTTGACAGTGCTTGGAGCAACTGCTGTTCGTGACCAATTACAAGAATATGTTCCAGAAACCCTGGAAAGTTTAAGGGCAGCAGGAATTAAAGTAAGTAAAAACTATATAAACATTAAGCATTTTACAAAGAAAATGAGGATTCTCACAAAAAAGGTGATCCATTTATATATTGGCTACACATAATTTAAATGTATATTTCATACTACTTTAATATTAGTTTTAAGGCACTTTTAATCCCAGTGGGCATGGATGGTACCTCCAAATTTATACTTTATAATCTTTCCTTTCATTCTGGTGCTTCATGCTTGAGCAAAGTAGCATCCACAAAATTTTTATTACCTTCAATACAAAAAGAATTTTTATATGCTTAGCAATAGGGAAACCTCTTGACAACCTACAAAAAGGTTGTAATTCATCCGCTAAGAATCAATTGGTATCCAATTGGCCTGAAAGACCTTAACTATATATATTCATTCATACAGAAATGACTGCCATATGGCAAAAATAACACATTCAATGATAGTAAATAAGGAAAGGGATAGGAACACATAAAAGGACGAACACACAATGTGGTTT
>WURS02431224.1:0-15793 GCA_011762765.2 Rhinocypha anisoptera | reverse complement strand
CTTGGAAAAGGCGAACGTGACACGAAATAATATATTTTCATCTGTGATGTAAGCGCCGCGGCTTTCGTGGATTCAGGATATATTGTCGACTCTCCAATTGTTTATAACTTATGTATCGGGACTTTCACCCACAGAACGAGTAACCACACCCAGCAGAGTCGTCGTCATCCGCCATCTGTTTCAATTAACTGCGACTTTTAGCCGGATGAAGTCTTCTCGAGACCGCATGTCCCCCTCATTGACCACTTGCGGGACAAGGTCAGACCGCTAACAATAAACATGCGGTCAAATAGCATGCAAACAATCTGTATGGCGTAATGAAATGAAAACTGTGATTCCACATAAAAGGTTTATTGCATGACCTAGGTTTCATCGTGTTGCAACATCATCAGTTACTCCTGAAACCATCGAGTTTGTTCAATCTGTATTGGTTTATAAATCTGTATGAGGATAAGAGAAATTATTTCATACTTATTAGTCGGTTAGTATTACATATTATATTCTATAAGGTCAGAAACAGAACAGTGCCACTCACTAAACATTATTTATGCCATGAATTTTGTGTCATGAGGTGAGTGCTGGAATTAAACTTAGGTGGTTACTCAAACTTTTTGCAGGGGAAGAACAATAATACCGGTTTCATGATATGTCAGAGGTCAATAAAGTTCTCCATCTTGAACACCAATGGAGATACATAGTATACGTCTGAACTCGCCATTTAGGCACCTAATTGGCCGTATTTAGGGAGGACGCCATCTTGAAGGGTGTCCACACTCGTTAGGCAGCATGAGGTAGCAAATTTAGGTACCTATCCTGGCCGCCGGTGTTTTTCACCATTTTGAATCATGATCGTGAGGGAGAAACAGCTTCGGGATGTCAACTAAATATTATATATGTAAGTACTGTAGTACATTATGTATGAGAAGATCAATTGTTCTTTGTGACATAATATATTAGAGGTTGAAATTTAAATTACGATTCTTTATATCCTTAATTTGTATTAGGGACAACAGAGGAGACAGAAAAATTAATAAAAATGAAATAGCATACTCTTTAACCATTAATTCATCCTAAACCAACAATGTTTAGGAAGAAAACCCAAGTCCACAAATTTTTTTACAATTGGGGAACCCATGACAGGTTGTTAGCAAGAATTACTGCTGGGTACTTTACTATTTCAAACACTTTTAGTTTATTATCATCAAGTGACCTACACGACTGCTTACAGATTTCTCCCCTTACACTTTCTCCCTCAGAAAGGAGAAATTCGATCACAGCACGCTGCCTGTAACTTTCATCACTCACATCCACCATTATTAGTGCTCCCAAATCTGCCACCAAGTGGTGAAGCTTGGGGTTTTGCACAACAGAGGCAAATTGTTTACTCTAGGTATCCTCAAAATTTCAGCCATGGTACTGCTTGGTAATAATAAATAATTTATGGTGCACTTAATCATGAAAGTTTCCTTCGGCTTTCGAATCATCCATAAACCTTAGCTTGGTGTTTCAATAAACCACAACATCACTGGATTTAAAATTTCCCCAATCCAAACATAGATACAGTAGCTCTGTTTACTGACACCTCTAACTTATGGACAGAATTTGATTCCCTGGAAAAATTATATGTATTCTCATAAGGATTGACACTCATATATGGACATGGTCACCTTTTATAAGATATATTTCTCCCAATTGGACACCCTGCATATGGGTATTTCTGACCCTAAGTTGAAATTCTTTTCTATAAAGATGGAATTTACAAGGAGATAAAGGTGGTGGAGTAGATTAAGGAAATGAAGCAGTGGAAATGGACACACACATCAGAGAACATAAAATCGAAATGCATTGAAGCATTAAAGAATTTCTATAATTTAAAAGACAACAGTTAAGCATCAGATATTTTCACTGATGTCCAATTAAATTTTGGGCAAGAATTTGTCACAAAAAGAAACAGTCAAACAATGATGATAGAAACAATCAATGATTTATTTACATCTGTGGAAAGACGTGTAAGTTGGATGTACAAAATTCCTCTTTGAGTTGTGAAATTTGTTAAAACTAATAAATATGGTTCTGTGTTTTTTAACTTTAATTTCATTATAAATAGTCAGATTTGATAGTTGTTATAATAGAATATTTTTTCCCATATCACAAATCTCTACTATAAATTGTGTGTACTGTGAAACATATATGGAAAAAATGCAGTGCTCTGGGTTTTACCTCAGACTTAAGGATACATTCTGCTGGACCATTAGTGTCTGTAAGAGAGAGGTTTTACTGTATTTTGAAAATATGATGTAACTAACACAATATGCATTTTTTTGACAAAATAATGTCTCTTAAAATAATAAATAAAATGACAAATTAACTTTTCCACATAACAATCACAATTTTAGCAGTCTCCATATCTTGGTAGCTCAGTTCATGACTACTGAGCAGGAGATTCAGGTTCAAGTCCCAGTGACACCTCCAAGTAGAATCTTAAGTTAAAAGTGATTTTTAAGGTACTAGACCTTCCAGGGTAAACCACAGGCAAACAGGGAATGAAACTCTACCCTCAAACGAGAATTTCACATTTTGTTGAACTTGGTTCTTGATGAGCCAGCCCTACCATCATCCAACAAACTAATCTTAGGTTGAAAACTGTGGTTTATAAAGCATGAAACCTAAGAAAGGGTTATAAAAATTCAGAGCAATTTTAAGATGGCCTAAGAACTTGTCTTACCAGCTTTCTGCATTCTTATAAGATTGTGCATTTCTTTTTCAGCCCATAGATTTATAACTTTACGAGGATTCTGAAAATCAAAACACATATAAAAATATCTTAAAATCAGCACTCACTTCCCTCATTGGACAAAAAATAAATAATATATATTATCAGAACTATGTTATAATGAATAATATATTTCATTCATTGACAGCTTACAAACAAAGAGCCTTGCCTGCTTTGAGAATCTGTCTTTAAATCAATAATCTTCTCAAATATACTTTTCATGAGACTTGAATCGGTTCAGAGTGATCTTAAATATCTTGATTGCAAATTCTTCTGGTATCACCAGATCTTTTGCACTGAAGAAAAATTAGAAATAAGCATTTAACATTTACACATGATAGTATTAGCAAGAAATAGACGTTTCACTCAATAGAGGAAATTTATATTTATACCAAATGAACAGAGATCCTACATGTGACTGGGATAAGAGTTTATCATCTTATCTTCTCTGAAAAGATTTAAATATTGCTGCATTACATGTTTGGAGGAGACAGGGGTAGGAGAGTACACAATTCTCTAGGTTGAATCCGGAATGTTGAACATTTTTTTTCTTTTACAAAAATGCTATTTTTCCATTTTTCTGGAAAAGACAACAAGATTAAACAGATCCTGCATCTTTTATATACATCACAAGTGATGTCCGTACATTGCTGGGCATGCACTTTCATGCACTCCACGCTTTTTGTTTTAAATTTTACATTTATTTTCAAAACTATCAAAATTCACAATCACAAATTTTCAGGACAATCTGTATGGGGTTATGAATCTGTATGAGGATAGGATAAAATATTTCATACATTTTAGTCCATTTAAAACATAATTTTAAAATATTTTCTTATTTATATTTTTATGCTTACCTCATACTTTTTAATATGTTTCTAAAATATGGTTTTTAAATATTTTTTTATGAATATAAATTTTCTCCTAGCGGTAGTACATTTTCTACACCCCTGGGATGCATTTTTCTTCCTGTGATGCTGAGGAGGTATCAGAAATAAAAACATATTCACCTTTTTCCAATTTTTCAATAATTTCTCAACAGTCCCGCGAAATTCTTGCTTGGTTCCCGCAAAAAAAAAGTTAACCACTGCTCTGTTAAAAAAAGTTAACCAGGCTCAAACCCACGGACCCCAGCACAGTAGTCCAACATGATACCACTGAGCCGCCGCGACATCTATTTGGGAATAGTGCTTTTAATATGCAGTACCCTCGGCTATTGCCTTCCACTTTGGACAGAAATATGTATATATATTTATTTAATTATGTGTTTGTAAAGATTATTGGATATAATTGCAATGTCATCCAGTTCTGAGTTACGTTTAAAGTTTCAAGACTCTAGCTCATAGGAAAGTTAGTTTAAAATTGATTCCCCTCTTTGACCCAAACAGATATATCTGTTTGGGTCTGTTTTGGATGTTTATAAACACCTAAACATCAATATAACAGACTGACATACAGACAAGAAAGCGAGTTAATAAAAAAAAATTTTAAAAACACAACTACTAGTGGGCATAAAAATTATGGATACCGTAGTATTTCAGGTGCAAGAAAATGACAATCAATCTCAACATTAGTTATAACAAATTTTATAGTAATAAATAGTTATAAATTTTATAATACAAATAAAATTTTATAGTATAAATAAAATGTTATAGTACAAAATAGTTATAACAGACCTTAGAAAAGGAGTAAAAATATATGGCAGTGAAAATTTCGGATTAAGAGTTAGTTGCTTCTGATTGAAAAAATACTATTGTAAGGCAAATTGAAGTGTTTGAATTGGATATAAGCTATTGATGTTGTTTGCTAACAAATTCATGAACTTAAACTTACTCCACAGTGTGAAATTCTAGATCTCATCAGTGAAAATGACAAGCTAAATGTTGCTTATTATTCCTATTACACCATTAAATTTGCAACTACTTATTTTTAGTGTTGGCATAATCTGAAAACTGCCACTAAGGCCAAAGTTGCTGCTTGTGCCTGTGAGAAAATAAGAACTGGAGGTGGCCCTCCTATGGAAGAAGAGCTGTCTGACTTCCATAGAAGGGTCTATGCCCTCGTTGGGAATACATTGCCATGATGGGGTGAGGGAGGAAATGATGGAATCTGTCGTGGAAGTAATACACCCAACTACATACAGTAGAAGTTCGCTATAGCGAGTATGGCTTATAACGAGAGTATCGCTAAAGCAAGTGATCGTTTTGCGTTGGTGGGTCCACTGATAAAAACATAGGGAGTTCAGCCAGTTATTACGAGTGATAACACCTGAACTATCACTATAGCGAGTATATTTTGCCATAGTTAGTCTTCGGGTTGCATAAATCGCAGGATTCAAACACGAATTACATTGTCATGCCTCGCTGGCCTCGCGAATCTACATTGTAATTAGGACTTCACAAGAGACTTTTTGGTGATTTTACGAAAGGGGACTTTGTGATTTTATTCCACAGACTTTCCTGGGGAATGACTGAACAACTTATCTTGGAATCTGTGTACCAGTCTGTCATTTCCTGGTGCAATTTCGTCCTTATAGCCGATCAATCAGAAAAAAAGAACATATGGAGCTGTGAGCTTGACTTGAGGACAATACAGGAAAAGCCCATTTGTCTCTGTTGACCTCAGCAGGACGATCAATCTCTCGACCCACCTCTTATTTATGGAATCGTAATTGTTAACCACAGGCCATACCTTATCTATGATTTTTCACAAAACCTAGCCAAAGATAATACCGATGCGTGACGTACATTAATTATGAGTGCATGACTTTTCGTGACAATATTTTACAATCTTTTTAATGAAATGATCTGTTTTCAATGCATTTGTGGATGGATTGATACAACTACTTCATGGCTTATTTTTGCCGACTTTTGGTGCTGTTATAAATGCCGAAAGAGGCAAATTTAAATGACCGTCAGCTATAACGTGTGTGTGTTAATAATGAGAGATTTTTCGTCATTTATCAGCTCTCGTTATAGTGGACTTCTACTGTATCTGGTTTTGAAAAGTTCATCCATTCCCTTAACACTCTCTACCTTCAACATACCCTCTACCTCCAACACACCCCCTATTCCAGAAACACTTGATCCTCCTCCTGTCCCAATCAAACTTCATACCCTGATCCCTACCACCCTTAACGACCAGATCCCTACCACCCTTCAAATCCAAATCCCTACCACTTCCCAAACAAATGTTACTCCTGCCCCATCACTGACATTTCCACTGTTAAATCATCTTCCAAGGTCAGCTAGAGGAACCAAATGAGAGCTTAAGTGTGTGGAGAATTACATAGTTATGATTATAAGCAACTTTAAAAATGTAAATCAAATGAAATTAATGTGATTCATTACTTCTCCCTTTAGGAAATACACGAGTGGCCACAGACCAATTGGTTGAGCTGGAGAAGGAAAAGCTGGCAATGCAAGAGAAGGCGTTAGAGTTGAAGAGAAGGAGACTGGAGTTGGAAGAGAGGAGAGTCATTTTGGAGGAAAGGAAGCAGGAGCTAGACAAAGAAAGATGGGAACATTTGAAAGAGATTGGTAGTGGTATCGTAAATGCCTTAGAAATATTATTAAATGAAAAAAAAATAATAAATAGTTAAAAACAGCTTTATAAACCATTCACTCCAGCATTCAAATAGTAAACATTTGTGAGAACTCTCATATATAAATTGTTTAAGGGTAAGATGCTCAGATGTATCTCACTTGATTGGAGGGGGGAGTTTTTCTTAATGATGAATATAAACCATGCCAAAACTTCAACAGCTTATATCCTAGGGTAGTAGTTGATAGTGTAGGCCGTTACCTTGTGAAAATGAATTATCGTTGCAAAATGAAAAGACCAACTTGGTAAATTTCCACAATTTATTTTTGGTGACTACCCGGGTCACCACAAACTGTAAGTGGGACTTTGTAAGTCGAAACCCGGGTAGTCACCAAAAATAAATTGTGGAAATTTATCAAGTTGGTTTTTTCATTTCCTAGGGTAGTTTTCATCATTTAAACCATAAACTGTGCTTATCATGGGTTGTAATATACTCAAAATAACTATATGTGTTTTAGTTTTTATGAAACCACAGTGTCTCTTCAAGCTTGATATTTATTCAGTCTAGGCAGAGAACACATACATATTAATTTATATAATTAAATATAATACAGAAAACCAACTGGATAAGAGAAATGAAGCTACTGGGTTTAAGAGTAATACAATACTATTTGCTCTAAAGTTATCTAGCTAATGGGTCCATTTGGGGTCTAGTATCTTAAGTCATGTGAATAAAAATTTGGCAAACTGTGCCTAGGAAGGGATGGTATTTACTTAACCAGATCCAGTTCACACACTCATGGTAGAATAATGGAAAATATCATCAAACTGTGACAAAGTATGGGAAACTCACTTTCTCCCCTTAACATGATAATACATCACTTTTGCTTCCATAGTACAATTAATTTTGCTCATTGCTTGAAGACAAGTAGCTACTTTTTTTTAGTTCAAAATTGAGTCATGGTACTATGTATATACAACAAAACATGCAATACATGGGAAGGATAGAAAGCACAACTTCCTAAAAATGGGTTTACAGGGGGTAGAATAGTGAACATTAGCAATCAGTCTCACTGCTCTTTTTTGTAATTTAAAAAATCTTGCACATATCCCATTAAATGACATGCCGATTAAGTTGACGTCATATTCCAATATGTTTATTGATCCCAGGAGAATGTTAAATGTTTCAGTGCATTACAAAGGGCGGTCACTCTATCTACCATTGTTTGTCATAAAGAATGGTTGCCCACTGTTGTTGGGTAGGGATTAGTTTAGGGCCTTGTATTTTCCACAGCCTGTTAATGTGCTAACTATGGAACCATCAGATGAATTCAAAAATATTTTTGAAGAATTTAAGTAACTATCGGAAGGGGATTTAGGGCTTTTCAAGGGAAGTATGACGACTCTTAACTTGAAGAAGGGAGCAAAACCTTTTGTTCTCCACAAGCCTTGGCATCTGCATTAAGGGAAAGGCTTTTAGAGTTAGGTATAATTTACCCAATAGATTTCAGTGATTGGGCAACATCTATCATACCAGTAATGAAAAACAATGGTAATATTACGAGCAGTAATATTTTATGGTGTGATATGGTGGAAGTTATCCATTACGGAAATAAAAATCACATGATATTAGGATTTGTGGGGATTATAAGATCATTTTAAACCCTTCTTTGGATATTGAAAGTTACCGACTTCCAAAGGTTGAGGAATTGTTCCTTAAGTTGCAGGGGGGGGCCCAGAAATTTTCTGTAATAGATTTGTCACAAGCATTCCAACAAATCTCTCACTCAAAATGATGAATCACAAAGAATGTGCATAACCAACACTCATCGGGGACTCTTTAGGTAGGAGCGTCTACCATTCCGTGTTCCCTCTGCTCCGGCAATCCTCCAAAAAGTCATGGATCAGGTAGTGCAAGGTATGTCCAGGGTTGTTTGCTTCCAAGGTGACATAATTGTTACAGGCAGAGATGATAAGGAACATTTTGCAAATCTCTGGGCACTCTTTGAAAGACTGTGGAAGCTAGGCTTTCAAGTTAACAAGGAGAAGTGTAGAGTAATGTGTGAGTCAGTAAAATTTTTGGATCATCAAATTGATGGGAAGAGTTTGCATGTCGCTAAGGAAAAAATTGAGGCAATTGTTAACTCATCTGTACCAAAAGACACCTCACAATTAAGGGCTTTCCTGGGACTTGTGGAGTACTATTCTAAATTTCTACCTGTACTAGCTTCAATCCTAGCCCCTTTACATAACTTGTTGTTAAAAGAAACCAAATGGGTGTGGTCTATGGATTGTGAAGCTGCATTTGAAGAAATTAAAAGGGAAATAATTTTACAGTGCATGTTGGCTCACCATGATCCCACTATGTCTGTCATTCTTGAATATGATGCTTCTCCTTATAGGCTTGGAAGTGTTTTATTAAACAAGTACCCTGATGGTGAGGAAGGACCAATTGCTTTCACACCCAAGGCTTTAAATAAAGCTGAGAAAAATTACTCCCAAATTGACAAGGAGGCTTTGGGTATACTGTTTGGAGTAAAAAAAATTTCATCAGTAATTATATGGTAAACATTTTTTTTAAAGAATTGATCATTAATCCCTCCTCCATATTTTAGGAGAAAAGAAAGGTATCCCACAAATGGCAGCCAACAGGTTGATTGATTTTTGTTCCTTCAATTGACCAAAGGAGGAAAGAGAAGAGTTAAAACCATATAGTGAGAGAAGACACCAGCTGATGATTGAACAGGGATGTTGCATTCAGGACACTTCGGTATAGTTAAGTTAAAATCCCTTGCAAGATCATATGTGTGGTGGCCCAAATTAGATGAGGATTTAGATAATCTGGTTAAGTCATGTGAATTTTGTTTGATCAATAAGCCTGCCCCTAATAAGGCTCCAGTAAAGAGTTGGAATTGGCCAGAAAGATCATGGCAAAGGCTTCTTGTGGTAATTGATAGTCACACCAAGTGGCCAGAAGTTAAAATGATCAGTAATAGCTTAACAGAGGAAAATGTTTCACATTTGATGGTCTTGTTTGCCACCTTTGGTCTTTCTGAACAACAGGTTACCAATTATGGTTCCCCGTTTACCAGCAGTGAATTCAAATTGTTTTGTGACATGAATGCCACTAAGCACATTTTTTTCCTCCATACCATCCTGCAACCAATGGTGCAGCTGAGAATCTGGTGAAAGTGTTCAAGAATAAAATTAAAACATTAATAAACTCAGGGGTTCCCTTGCATATAGCTTTGCCTTGCACACCACATTCTACTACTGGGGAGGCACCCAGTATGTTAATGTTTGGCAGACTACCCCATTCGAGGTTATCAATGGTTAATCCATCTATGAGGGATGTGGTGAGTCTCTCTTTGTGAGAGCTAAAGTGAGACATGAAAAGAGAACATCATTGAGAAGTTTTATGAAGAGAGACAAAATGATGGTGAAGGTTTACCCTCAGGGGAGAGGAAAGTGGGTCAGGGGTACAGTTTTGGAGGTGTTAGGCACTCGAAATTACCATGTTCCTAATCAAAATATATAGACTGACCTCAATTAATTCCACTCCTGAAAAACAATTAACATACCCTCCCAGGCAAGAATGAACCACGTAAATAACATAAGTCAATCAAGACAATAAGTCAATCAATTGGCCAGTATGGACCAATTGATCCAGTGGGAATCCAATCAAGTTAAACCTTTGAGAGTATACCTATGAAAACAATATCTATCTTTCCACGGATATTTAGAACTAATAACATATGGGCCAGAAGGTGACACCCAGTATCAAAATAAAATAAGATGGGATAAAATATTTTGTGGAATGCAAAGTATTTTCTTATATGCCTATTATCATAATAAAACATTTTTGCAATATGTATTCATTGTTTACAAAAATGTTTATTTCATTGTTAAAGTGCTAATAATCTAATAGCAAATCAATGTATTTTAACATGGATGAACTCATTTAGTAGGTAACAAATTTTTTCACAAATGTCATATAAGTATAATCATAGAGAAAGATATTACTCTAAGGTATAATTTACTCTTTCTTATAATACAAATATCATATATTCTTATATAAAATCAATACTCTTGGTATTTGAAGGAAACAGTTAAAATTTGGTGATTTTTCTGGTATTTTGCTGTTTAAAAATAATAGTAACAAAAAATATACTTCATTGTGAAATACTTCATTTTAGTGATACACTTGTAACATAGAAAGAAACATTTGTACACCAATTGTATACCAATATATATTGTATACCAGTCTGACCCTGTAAGCAATTTAGACCGAATGAGTCTAAATCCTCCCTGCTGACTGGCTTCAAAACTTATTATGATGTTATGCACTGGTGCAAAAGATTTGTAAAATCATTTGCAATTCATTTGTAAAATATTCTCACAAAAACTGTCTGAATATAGGTATTAGAATAGGGAGCATCCAATTGTCAATTGGTATATCTAATTGGCAATTGTGAAATGCAGGCTTTCATCTCATGCAAACTGGTTGTTATTTACCGTAGAGAGGTTTCACTGAAGTAGTGCCAACATGCTTAAGAATAAATCCGAAAAGAATATATAATCATAATTTAATAAAAAATTATGTACTTCTCTGCTTTCCAGGAACTCAACCTTTCGGCCTTCTCCTAAATCTACATTTCCATCGAAAATTTGACTGTCCTAGTTTTGAAGATGTACAATAATCTTGACACTAGACGGATATAAGGATTTCATAATGCTTAGGATAATAGCTGGTTTTCCTGTTCAGTAATTTGCCTGCGTTTAAATTTGGCTCCAGACAGGAGAGTTTCAGGACGCTTTCGTATTTAGCGCCTTTTTCTGCGTCCTTCAGATACTTAAACATGGCGACCAGCGAAATCCTTCCCGTACTTAGAACACAGTCAAAAGAACTTCTTTAGACTGTGCCCGGGGCCACTTTTTGTCTCATCATCTGTCTGTCGCTGAAAATTATTTTTCATAAAAGCTGAAAACTCGAAATCCGTACATGTAGCGCGATTGAATTGATCGATATCGTAACATTGTACATAACATTTTTTTCGCACGGAATAGTGCCTATCGGATGAGAAAGTTGTCAATTCTTCCAGTTTTGATGAGGAGGATTAGTTGTTTTCGTAAAACTTCGTATTTCGTAAGTGTGCGCGTAGCAATGGAGATCATATTTCATAACTATTACATTTAAAATTGTCATCAGTTTGTTATTGCACTGTATTCTCCAGTACCTAATTTCTGATTGGTTCTTTTTTATTTCCTTTAATTTGTGGCTAACCGTAACCACCGATCAAATTCCGCTGAGCAACATTTGTTGTTGTGACAAGCGCTCGCGGGAGACCCAAAAGATAGCGTGTCACTTTAGAACAGCTGACGAGGTTCCTACCCTCAGCTATTGTTCTTGTGCTTCCTATCTCAAAGGCAATGCTTGCTTTGTGAGTATAGTAGTGTCACAGTCAAAACTAGTATTAATAGGTACTATTAGTATTTTCATTTTACGTTTGTGAATGGCTACGTACTTACATGTAATTGAGGTTTAAGTTTTCAATGGCAATACACGGTTTAAGCTCTGCAGTTTTTATACGTGATTTCTCTTGTGTCCTACGGTAAAGGATCAACGTTAATTGTACTTGGAAATCAGTTTACTACTTTGAAGATGCAATGTATGTCGTCCCAAGCAAACTTAACATTTTCAAATTATATGTTTAACTTCAGTGTTTCTGTTACACGGAATATTGAACACGTTATTTCTCAAATATGTAACTTACTGTGAAAGTTAGAATTATCTTTTCCATCGTAATATACTTACGCATTTGGAATTATTATCGTAAGTGCTGATAGAAAATTGTTAAAAAATATCTCTGTTCCTCAATAAAGTCTGTCACTATGGAGGAATGTGTCAAAATCCTGCCCTCTCAAACGCTTCTGCCGATCAGCTGGGTCTTCTTCGGCTCTTCTTTTGTTCTGCCCACTTTCATGACAGTGACTACATGGATGTCCTCAGGAATAGGGTAAATATTAATGCAGTGCCATCATTATCACTTCCTGAACTGAACATTTCCTGTCCCGAAATTTTAGATTCCTCAGATATAGACGTTATTTCGTCAGACACCGAAATTATTATACCAAACAGTAACCCTTGTAACATTTCCGTAACCTCTACATCCACAGCTCATTCATCCGATGTCATTACACCAGATATTTCAATTAATAGGAAAGTATTAGGCTCCCCTGGTGTTCAGTATTCTACCCTCCATTACAGTGAATCAGAAACATTTCATCCCCTGGTTGATTCATTACCATCTTGTTCTGCTTCTCCTGCCGTAAGTGTAAATGCTAGTTTTAAATTATTCTCTTCTGCTCAGTCTGTCCCTTTGGCATGCCCTCATTCAAGTCCTTCGAGACCAGATTCAGAGATACATTTAAAACCAGCAGCCATTCATCAAACATCCACTCACCCCCAAAATGCCAGCAACTCCTAACAGTACTCCAAGAAGTTCATGTAGTAAATTTTATATTTTGAAGCAGATAAATTTAACTTTTACAGTTGGTTTTACTCCTTGTAAGAAGATGCTAAATGTGATTAGGTCGAAGAGAAAATATATGTTATAATTAAAGAGAATGTCACTTTCAATTAAGAAAAATTATGAAAATATTTTGAAATTTTGTAGTCATCCCCTTGTTGAAAATTTGGAGCAAATCATTCAGTCAGTTTCTTTGTACACAGTTATGAATTGCTGGTAAAAAAATTAAGGGGAGGAGATGGACTATTGATGAGAAGATCATGGCTCTACCCTTAAACAACAAAAGTCCTAAGGCATATACTTAAGGCCTTACTTAGACCTTTTGTAGTGCTCTCATGCAAAAGGTCTTTGAATTCATTATTGCAGCAAATCCCCTTTGTGACAGGAATCAATGCCGATCTGCTGAGCCACTCGTCTAGCCATGTATCAGAAATAGCTGATGAAGATAAATTCTGTACTCTCTTACTTGATGAGATGAACATAAAGCAGAATTTTTTTTTTGACAGCCATAATATCGCATTGATGGCTTTGAAGATTTTGGGAAAGAGAAAAAACAAACCTGGTGGCTAAATATGCCTTAGTATTCATGGTGAGAGGTATTTTTGGCAAATGGGAACAACCGATAGCATATTATTTTAGTGATGAAAGCACCTCTGCATAGACTATGGCAAAAATAATTAAACAGATTGTTCCCTTGCTATTTTATTCTGGGCTGAAGGTCATGTCGACTGAATGTGATATGGTCACAAATAATGTGAGGGCACTGAAGAACTTGGGTGCATCATTTTTAACATCCTTCTTCCTCATTGGCAAACAACCGAATTTTCACTATATTCGATCCCCCTCAACTATTAAAATGTTTCCGAAACCTATTCCTGAAGCTTAATATGGAAGTTGGTGGGAAATATATCCAAGTTTAGCTAAATGGCAGCATATTTTAGACACGTATGCTGATCAGCCACCTGCCTTCCTGAATCTAAAACGTATGACAAAGAGGCATATTCACCCAAAACAAAGGGACAAGATGAGGGTGTACTTGGCAAGCACAAGTCTTGAGCAATTCTGTGGCTTGTGCTGTCAATCCTGGAGTGTCATCAGGTAATGTAACTGCATTGTTTTAGTGACATTGTGCTTGAGATAAATATTAATATTTTAGAAACTTTTTACATTCTTTGAACTTGCTGAATGTGGGTCTTTTTTATTCCTTTATATGTGCAGGTGTCCTTGGGTCTGATGGTGTAGACACTGTCACATTTTTACTGCTGTACAATGATTTATTTGACAGCCACAATACTACGAAGTAACACATGTAATGATTGTAAGTCATACTTAACAGCTTACTTTTTCAGTATGTGTCACATTTTAACATCATTCAATGATGTTGCTGGGGATTCTGGTCAATTGCATTTTCCTTCAGAGGAATTGGTAAAGACCCTGGCTCATGCAACAAACATTATTGAAGAGGCTATGCCTGATGTAGCTCATAAGAAAGGAGTATGTTAAAAACTCAAAGTATTTTCATGAGTTCAGTTGATTTCTCCTTCATCAAATGTGAAGCTCAGAGGGAGCAACTTAAGCAACACATCTCATATTTCTTGAGTTACATTTTTGTCTTTTGGTACTGTAAAACTAGAAATTCTAATTTTGAAAGCCTAGAATAGTAGTATATACCTTTTCTGCATTAGTTTCCATTTCATGTCTTTTCCTCACTGTCATATTTATTTACATGGAATCAATTCATTTTGGTGAACTTCGGCTTTAACTTAGGCTTTGGTGGACTTTCGCTTAAGTAATTCATTTTGGCTTCACCTATCACTCTGGTATGCCTTCTTTATTTATCCAAATGCCTACATTAATCACAGCCTTATAAACTATTTAAGGTCATAATATGCCTTTTTTTGCAAAGTTTTTTTAAATCTGAAATTTAAACCCGGTAATGTCCAAGTTTTTAAACTTGTCAGGCAGCTTATTGTAAAAATTTAATGCCCAAAGAGAGTGGACTTTTTGCATAGGATGATGTATTATGTTGGATTACTTACTCTAAGTGCGTTTTCCTGCCTGGTGTGATGAGCATGCGTTCCAAGATAGGGGTTATAATATTGAAAGTTTTCCTTAGCAAACATTAAGATGTTCATAACATATACGCAAGGTAAAGTTAGTATTTTGTCTTTTATGAATAAGGTCTACAAGAGTCATATGGTTTCAGATTATTAATTATTCTCTCCGCTCTCTTTTGTAGTCTGAAAATTGTGTTATTAAAAAAATATGTACATATACACACACACTTATACACATTCACACACAGACTGATGAAGGGGCAGAAATATTTCTTCGTTATGTGAGCCTTCCTTTAAGATAAATAAAATAAATTATTACCTGTTTCTATGTGTATATAAATGTGTGTTTGTGTTCATACATTATATACATAAACAAATATATATATATATATACACATTATATACATAAAATACATTTATAAATACAATTATACACATATATACATGCACTGTACATCATATGTGTGTTAAGAATGTTCCTTTCCTGCCTTCCTTTGTGTTTGTACCTCCTTCTACAGTGGTGTGAATCTTGGCAGTCCAACGCCATCTCTTGGCAGTAAAAAGCCGAAATGACGATAGCTGAATTTATTAGGCCTACAAATTCAGGTGTGTGGAAGGAGTTCTAGGTGGTGTAATGGTTAGCACACCTGACCGGCACATGGGAAGTCTGGCTTCAAGTCCTGACTGATATATATATACTTATATATATATATATATATATTTTTTTTTTCGCCATATGGCCGTCATTTCTGTATGAACAAATATATGGCCCAAAGGGCTGAATTTCCTACTTCGGCTATGCGTGCCTTTAAAAAACGCACTGTAACTCTTTCAAACTCGTATGTCTGTCATATTATTCCTTTCCTATCTTCCCTTGTGTTTGTCCATTC
>WURS02431214.1:0-15794 GCA_011762765.2 Rhinocypha anisoptera | reverse complement strand
AAAAAAAAGATTGTTAAAATAGTCAGCCCCCTACTGCGACCCAAGTTCGTGCCTATCTCGACGTAAGGGTCACAGGGGGGGGGGGTGAAAATGGGTGGGGATTTCTGTCAAAAACGAAGTGGAAAAAGTCGGAAGGAAACGTGTCTGAAGGATTAATGACCAAAAGAGAGAAGGGCAAAGGGGAACGCAGGGGGAGGAGACGGAGAGTGGTTGGGGAAGAGAGATTCAAGTTTAGTTTAAGGATTTCAGTGAGACAGGACGAGGAGAAGAGGGGACAAAGGGAGAAAGAGAAAACGAGAGAGGGTTGGGTGAGGGAGAAATTGTACTGGGAGAGCTGCGGTGAGCAGCGAGGCGGAGAAGGTCCGGGCATGTGGGGTTTTGGGGGGAGGGATGAGAGGAGGCGGAAGAGTACATACAAAGGGCACGGAGAGGTTAATTAAGCCGGGGGTGGAAAAGGCAGGTAAAGGGAATGTCGAGTGTGGAAGAAGAGAATGTGGAAGACGAAGAAAAGGGGACAGAGATTTCGGGGAGGGGCGGGAGAGAGAGAGAGAGAGAGGAGACGTAACTGAATGAAGGCGGTGTCAGCTGTCTCCTTTCACAATTACTGCCTTGTCCTTGTGTCGAAAGGCAAATAAATCTCTGTGAAAAGCAAAAAGTGCAACAAGATAGTATTTTAAACGAAAAAAATAACGTAACTGGGTTTTAATTACGAAAATATTCTATTTAGTGCTCAGTGGTTAATTTTATCATGAACCATTGCCTACGAGTATAATCGTGGTAATTTTCCCAGATTTCGCAGAGCTACACAATTTTTATCATGGATTATTCATTGAAATGTACTTGTAATTAACTCTAATTGTAAAAATTATTTTCTACCTTGTGATGCGTACAAGGAATAAAATATTATTAAACTATCCTACTTGAATAATAATATTTTTAACATATTTAAAATGTAAAGTCCTAAGAATGTATTCACTACTCCCGAGAATTCGAGAACCTCATTTACCTGAATTCACTAAAAATTATTCATAATTTTTAGTCTCCTATACCATTGGTTACTTAGGTTCAAAATCGATAACGCTGACGCCATTATAATATCACCTGTATAAATAAGAAATATTCCACTGAATGAAAGATCAGTTTTTCTAAATATAAATTGTATATCAAAGCTACATTAAATGTTTCTCATTAATTTTTTTATGGTATGCTTCTGCTTGACGATATTGATCACTGAAGTATTTACCGTAGTTTTCATATAATTTCGTAATAGCATTTTTACGTATGTATTCAAGAAATTATACATGCGTATCTAGAACACTCCGCGTAAAATTTGAACCACTTAAGTGTACTAATTATTGAGTTTTCATTTCTTTATATAAAAAATGGAATATACTTAGCCCTGATAAATAATTTTCTTAGTTTCCGTGGATACTCATTTCACGCAGCCCGATTGAAAATTACCTCTACACGCCCAAGTGGTTTTATCTTTCTGAGAAGACGCGATGTTTTCAAACCACCCATTTATAGATGCTTTAATATAAGAAAAAATCGCTCTTTACGAAAGACGTAAAACTTTTTGCTTTAAGCCGAACGGGCTAACCTAGTGGGTAGCATGCTTGCCGGATGACCTAAAGGTCGTGGGTTCTAGATTCGCCCAGGGCAAAGTTGCTGTGTGTATCTAAATGGGTTTTTTCTATGACTCGAAGAGGTGCAAAATGACTATAGCCGTAGAAGCACCCTGTAAACAAAAACACTACTACTACTTTTTTCTATGAACAAATTTCTCTCCCAAAAAAAAGTTCAATCATAGGATATCAATAAACGCTAGAAAAATACAATGAAATTGACGCATGGATCGCCAATCGCAATAATCTGTGAAGATATTAAATCACACTTGTATTGTGTAGAAACTAGACAAGGAACATCTTACTGCAGCTTCTTAATTCCCAACATGACTCCAAAATAACTACGGAAGCAGTAGAAATAGCATTAATAGTAAGACAGCACAATAGCCTTTCTAAGCGTTATAGTAGCCAGGAGGAAAGATGGATCTCTAGATCATTCTTTTTATCGTCAGGCAAATTGCATCTACTTGCACTTTAATCAGAAGTATCATTACCGTTCGAATGTGAAGAAAGATAATTCATCACTAACATCATACACCGATATCGTACAATTTGTGGCAAGATGACGCGTACCTTTCCGCGTGCGTTAAAAATTAATGATAACAATGAAAATGGTCATTAAATAAAGGGTTTCCTGCTCGTAAAACCTGTGTGACACGACGCAAGGGCTAGACCCACTCTGATCAGCATTTATTACCCCTCATTGCGGAGAGCGCGAAGAGAACTTCGCGCGTCCTTCGAACACATCTCATCTAAACGGGATACGGATGAGACAAAAAAATACCTAGCCATTTGCTGAAGCCTCTACGTCCCACGTTCTACCAAAGCGTATATGAGATATGCTGTACTTCTGCAAAAGGCTCGTGTTGGAAAATCGAAGCGGTCTATGTAAAGTTCAGAATTCGAGAGGAAGAAAGAGCAGCTAAAACGATCAAGAAGAAATCGGTGTTTTATGTACATACTTTTGCGCAACCATGAATTAGCGTAGAATCGAGTGAAGTGAAATTCTTGGCAAAGAAAAAGTTTATTTCCCGAGGATCATCAGAGCAAAGTAAATATATCCAAATCAACAAATAACGTGTGTTGAGAGGACGATCACGCTCTTTCCGATAATTGGAAACGAATATTCCAACACCCGAATCCGAACAACTTTGTGGCAACCGACTAACATTGGTCACGACAGCCAATCGGAGAGCAGAAACCGAGCAGTCAGTTCCGTATTCCAGCGGAAATATAGAGGAAATCTCTACGTGACTCTGGGCCTAAGAGGAGATACGTCATCACCATATTCTCAGGGTCACTGTTTCAATTACATTTGGGTTACAATGTCTACCGTTGTAGGATTGACATAAGGTGTATCGATTATTCTTAAGTCTTATGCGGTGAGAAAACTCTCCGACCACTGGAGGAAAGTGTCTCATTATTGTCGGAGTATAACTTATGGATACACGAGTTTAAACTTCGGTTACAAGGAAATAACCTAATCAGTTTAAACGTTTCTATATGCATTTTATGTTACATGAAAATTTTTAAATATCTTATATGGATATAAATTTTGGGCATAAATAAACAAAGTTCCCATTTTTTCAACTACCAGCTCAAACCCCAAATTTTAAAACTCTTAACACCACGGTAGAGACACCTATTGGTAGAAAATACTAACATGAACTGGATTAAATATTTGTCAGTTCGTTTTCTAACTCTTACTTATTATAATATAAAACAAGTTGTCCCAGAAAATAAAAAAAAAACTTTTCCTCGTCACCGTATACTTGTACGCAATCAACGTTTGCGCAGTCATATAGTTATTCTGTAATGTAATATCGAGAGGTAAACGCTAAAGTCTTAAGTGTGTAAATGTTACTGAGTTTCATTTGTTCACTGATTGGGAACGTAATCTTGAAAATGATTTTCATCATTCTTAGTCCAATTGTGGAGGAAGGAGCTGGAAAAGATAACTCACTCGTATCCTGTGGATTCGAAACCGGATTTACATTTTGCAGCGTAGGTTGCGGGCACCCAGGATACAATTGAATATTTTTGTAATTGGATATTGGATTAATTGTTCTTAGTTACTGAGTTCCCATAACATAGATATTTAAATGAAGAGAAAAACTTGGATAATAACTAATCTCGGTAATTAAAAAATTACATCTTCCTCTGCTCATTATTTACTGTCAGTAGTGTTTTAAATAAAATATTTCCATTTATTTATTTAATATCACACCAACATGGCAATAAGGCCCTTTACTTTGGGTACTAGGAGTATAAAAATAACGATAAACAAAATAACAATTAAAAAAACAAAGAATAATTAGAATCAAGGAGATCAAATCAAAGCATATTCCTATTAAACAACGAGAAAAAACAAGTAGATATTCAGATTTGGATACTTTTAAGTATTCAAAATTTCCTAATCCCATCATTTTAGTTTTCCTTAAGTAATTTCTGATGCTGGATTTTCCATAATTTGGACATTTCTCCCGTTATTTGACTGCTCCTCCAATTAAATTTCTAGAATTTAATACGTGATATAAATACATAGAATTAAATACTCCAATATCACATTCATAAAAATTATAACTGAACTGCTGTGAATTAATACTTGAAGTGTTATGATGCCGCGGTATAATATTTCAACAATATTTCTTAAGTAACGCAACAAAGCACGGTATTTAAAATACTAAAAACTCTGTAATTACGTAAGGGAGACTGGTCAATCTCATACATGGTATGTGCAAATGGCTCATGAATGAATGGTATTATCCATGTAATTGAGTGAGTATCCAGTGTGGCATGTTGTATAATGTTAATATCCAAACACGGCTTAAATATTTCCCACTTTAATTTCATTCATATATGTAACGCATGAATCTAATAACAGGTCACGAATATGGCTCGAATTTCATAATGGTTAGAATTAACATGGCCTTGAATAAAGGAGGTAATTGTGTTGTAAACGAAGTGAAGGATTATGAAATAAAATTGCGTGATTGCGTAATTGATTGCCGTTACTCAATACACGCAGGCCAAATTCTCGCGAATATATATATATATATATATATATATATCGGTGACCAATATAAAATTGTGATGCGTAAAGTCATTTGGGTGGAAATGTTTTTGTTAACAAAAGCAGAAGTAACCGCGCAGAGGAGGAATGTGTGTCGGTGTGCACAGAATTGAAACGAACGAAACGGAATCGTGCATTATGCATGCTGGGCGCGTGCAAGCGCGTTTCCCCGCTCGCACGAGTGGATCACGCTTGCATCGTTCTCCCTGCGGCGACCGTACGTGCGGGGCGTTTCATCATAGCAGAATAAATGGTTACTTTTAATTAAGAAAAAATGGCTTCTTTTTTCACCGTTCGGGTAATTTGTTAGTACGTGTGCATGTGATTACAAGAATAAAACACCGTCAGTTCGGTTTGCGAAGTTGAAAGAGACACTTCTTCGGAATCCAACCATCCCTCCGCCATCGGAACCGAAAACGTCCAAGGGAGAGAGAAATGAACACTCTTTAAGAATCACCGGCCAACATCGTTCTCCTCCTGCTTGCATGCTGTGCAAGGAACTCGCAGTTTAATATTGATATCATTCCATGTTTTTTAAAGGTTACACTTAGCACATTACGCGTAGATAATTCCGGCTCCGAAGTTGTTGAATTTAACAAAATGTAGCACACCGAAGGTGATCTACTGCAGTACTAAGATATTCAAGGAAATAGTCTATTATGCGCTGATAAATATTTGAACCCTATTAATGTTTTTTAAAATATTAAGAATGATTAATACTTATACTTTTATCAATAACAATTAATATTAATTAATACTTTTATTTGTGTGCTTCTATCCGCATAATTAATATTTAATTTGCATTTCAGATACGACACAATTTCACGTCAAATATTTCCAATTGATGCATAGATAAGTATATAATAACTTTTAGAATATTCAAAGCAAAAACTAATGTGATTACCATACATTTCTAACAGTAAAATTGATTTAATAACATGATGTGAACATATAGATACCTTCGACTCCTTGCTATAATCATAATGTCTTAGCGCTTACCTTTGTCGAATTCGTAGATTTTGCATGGTTTTACAATATAGTCTCGATACACTCAGTTGTTCCAATAGAAAACTCTTACATACCTGCAAAGGAAGAGAGAAAATGGTAATTCAAGTGAATTTTAGTATTTCAGTTTTACGGTTATAAATTCATTTGGGCAACGATGAATACCAAAAATATGAATTTCAACATTTTAATAAAAAAGAGATGCATATAGGCACTTAGCATCAGTATAAATTTCCTTACGAAAAACGACCAAATATCGCAATCTATTTGACCAATAATTAGTTGTTTATTTTAAACAGTTATTATCTTCTAAACTGCACCGTAATTTTCTTAGGTTCTTTAGGATGTCTGTTCCTCTAAGGAATTCTCCTCTATTTTCGCATTCGATCAACACTTTATTTTTCTCACGTTTCTCTATATACTTCTACACACAGTTCTCTTTTACGGTGCATTTCCCCTGCATTATTACTCTTTTTTCTTTGTCAGTCACATTTACTCTTCGTTATTCATCACCAGCATCAAGGCCTGTAGGCATGCCGTTCTGAATTGATTGTTGGCAATATTTTGTCCTTTGAGTACTAGGTTCTAAGAGTAAGATATTTTTATGAGATGTACTAGAAAATTACGATCACTCATATCATTTTCTAGTAACTATGTCCATTTCAAGGTAACTACTATCCCATTCCATGCCACAGGCATAGCAACCATTTTTGAACTATTTCTCTTAGACCTGCTTACAGCATTTTCAACATCTTCTCCTACGAGTATAAGTACAAGAATTTGAATAGATAACGGGTTAAGCATCAGTTCATCATATTTTGGAATTCTATAGAGGGTATGACACCTCTTTAGGAGATTGGCCTTCTGCTAAACGAGAATGGTTCCACGTAGCAAGGACGTTGCATCGCAACTAACAATACAATAATTCAGTTCACCATAAGAAGATACTTTTCAACACATTTAATAATACACTTCCCCGAACAACATTTATAATTCAAAAGTAACAACGTTATTCGCTAGGATATCTTTATCCTAAGTTCAATTTCCTTAATGAAATATAATAGTTTTTACTGTTATATTTTATATAACAGCACTTAGGAACTCAGTGGAAAAATAATATATTACTAAAATTTTTGGAACAAGTAAGATTAATTGAAGAGTAGGATAATAAATGTATTTTTTAAAAACATTTTCACGATTGAGGAAATATTGTCTACCATGCCTAATTTCAACTTTTTGAAGAACAAAGTTTTCCTTGAATGAAGCGGTCACAAAAGCGAACTTCGTGGGACTATGATGGGATAAAACTACATCGGGTACTTTTCAAAGTTTCATTTGAATATACATCTGAAAAAAAATCATAGCGTTACTCGACGCATCGCATTTTCCACTTCCTCGTTCGTCTCTCTTCACGTTTTCCTTCTTCGAGTGTTCCTTCCGTCCCGGTCGGACTTGCATCTCCTCCACTCGCACCACGGCTCCTTTGCTTCCGCGACCCCAATTCTCCCGCGTTCATCAAGCGGCCCTTCCATCAACAGGTATATCTGACACGCCTCCTGTACCACACTAAATTCCCCCCCTGTTTACCTTTCCCCTCTTCCACGGGAGGGCTGCACCACCGTGGGGGAGGGGGGGGGGCACAACCCCTTCCCTACCCACTTCATTCAATCCGTCTCCCTCTTCATCACTACCTCTCTCTCTCTCTCGCCCTCTCTCCCCCTGACGCCCGCCCGCCCCCCTCCCCACACACACACACACACTGTTAATAATACCCCTACACGCCACATCTTCGATACCTCGATCCGTCACGCGCCCCAAAGAAGCAAACAAAAGACTCTTGACCCTTTCGACCGGGAGTCTTTCCCTTCTTCCCCAAACAGGGGACATCTACCCTTCGATTACGGTGAGTTAGGAGGGAAGGGGGCGGGGGGGAGGAGAGCGCGGATAAGGCGAAACAAGTGCGACCCAGGCGTTTCATCACCGTAGGAGTGGTCTCGAGGCAAGGAAAATATCCGATGGCTTCGAACCGTATTTGATAATCAACTTGGACCAGCTAGCTATATTACTCTTTGGAATTGTCTTCCGAATGACCAAATATCAAGAGAGAACTTCAGAATTTACAAAGAGAGGAAGTTATGTAAACTTTTTCTCTTCGAAAACACTGAAGCATCCATCTGATGCGTTCTGGTAAACAAATATTTCATTTAATAATGAATGCAACCAACCATACTGTATTCTCAAACATGTTAAGGGAATCAACTCACATACTGCTCACATGCAAAGGGAATTTATTGGATTATACTAATTTACAAGTTACAAGGTTTTTAACTTTCGTTAAAAGTATTTCTTAGTTCATCATCACTGGTAATTCAATCCGGAGTTTCAATTTGGTTTACTGCAGCCAAGGTGGCATTTTCTAGGGATATATATTAATTTGATGGTTTCCTCGTCGCCTTCCACATCGCAGAACTGAGGCCGATTCCGTGAACTTCACTCTCGCACTCAGCATCTGTGGCAATTGATGCCGGATCACTTTGACCTGCGCCATCTATGCCTTCTGGTGGAACTGCTATCTTCCACCAGAGATTGCGCGTATCGAAGTTGCAGGCAAAAGTTCTCGAAATGTGTGGTAAATTCAAGCCGAGAAAAATTTTGTCATCTCCAAGGCTCCAACCCGTGATCCTTAGTTCCGTATTCCAGCACGCTACCCTTAGGCTACATCCGCACCCATATCTTAGTTATTCCTTCAACATTATAGATAAAATATTATAAAAATAAACTAATTTTTCTAGATTACTGTTGTAGAAGTACTCGTGCTCTCTGTACTAGAGGCTATAATATTTAAATAATGAAATTCACAGATGTACCAACGATTTCATACGTATGTAATGTATTTTCTTCCGTAAAAATTATAAAACGTATGTTATTATCTATATTTCCATCCTGTTAATAAAATTTTAAAATCGTGTTCATTATAGCTTTACTCACGTAATATTTTGGTAGTAACTTATAAATGCTCGTACTCATGAGACTACCCCATTTTTTAAGCATCCATGTTCAGTCACTTACAGAAAGGCATAGAAAACCAAAATTAACAATGGTTGAGATATTACCAATCTTCAGATAGACGTACTGATGATGATAAGCTATTGATAGACTCACATATTTTCCAAGTAAAAAAAATAAACGATGAATGAGGTAATATTAGTCCAAATATTGTGCATAGTATGCTCTATTAAACGATAGATTTATCTATAGAGGGAAATAATTAGTGAGCGCTTTTCTGAAAATTGGTTTAACGGAGCATCTACATAAATTACTAGGAAAATATTTTGATCTCCTAAATTCCCCAAAAAAATACAAGATTTATTCTGGTTTATGCACTACGCATATATATAATGTAAACATCAAGTTCACAACATTTTTACTCTCCAGATTTCCTTCGCGTTTCAGCCTCTTTTATAAGACGATTTTACTTCCCACGCTCGACTTTTATCTTCGTCGGGACAGAAGGCGGCCTCCTTTAGTGTCACGCGGGAAGGGAATTCCGTTTCTTTCATGTGAAGAAAACATTTCTGGAAGAGGGGTATAACATTAAGTTCGCGCACCTGAGCAGATATGGCCTCGTTTCGCAGGGGCAGGAAATGTTTACTGTTTCCGCAAGCACGCTCCTCAATCATTTGAGAACGGAGTCGCAAGATTTTTTATTTCGGTGCTATGTTAAAGAAATAAGTTCATCGACGCGGACTCCTAGGTCCCGGAATGTATAACCCGTGGAATAGTCAGTGTAGACTCAGCGTCCATCTCATATCCTGCTTAGAATTCTTTTTAGGAATAAAGAAGAAAAAACGATGACCAATGATTCTAACACGTCCAAATTAACAAAAATTTATCATCCATCCTAGTTTCTATGATGATTGGGTATGTATCTTCTAATAATAACAATCTAAAATAAATTCCATGTATTCGCACAAAATTTAATATAACTAAATTCTGGTATATACGAATATATAATGGTTTCCAACTGTACTTCGTGAAAAGAATAAATGAATTAATTCAGGTTTCCATTTAACAAGGATTTCATTCTGTAAGCTTTATCGCATAATATTTACTTTTTCTCCTTAAAGTATTTTTGCTGTGGAAGAGATAATTCACAAGGAAGAGATAACTGATTAGAGTTGAATACTATTTTACACAAAGAACACGATTATAGATATGCGTATCACAAGACGATTCACATTCTTCGTCTCAATGGTAAACAAACTATTTTTAGGATAAATTAAATGGGAAACAGTAGGAATACCGAAATTCAATAGGAAAACGGGACAGATAAATACAGCAAATGCCAATTTAAACAAAACGCCTTGGCCGTGGTAAAACTAAATATATGTTATAAATATAAAAAATAAGAAAAATTGCGTGCCATCACTGTGAAGTCGGCTCAAAGAAAATAACCACATGTCATTTTAATTCAATTTCTTGCAGAATTTGAGGGGACAAAATTAAAAGATCTCGGAGTAGACATAAATGCCTACGTGTCCTCTGATAATGTACGCGCATGGGATGAATTTTTGAAGTTTGCAAAGATGTAATCATTCCACCAAATGTTCAACTTCCGGCCGGCGGGTGCACACGTGTGGGCGGGCGATGCCCTCTCCTGTGGCTGTGCTGAAGAAAGAACGAGACTTATTGATCTCGAATAAAGAAGAGAAAATGAACATGAGATGGAGACGTCTAATTCAGGGCGGTGTGAGAGAAGAGAGTGCTGATTGGAACAAGTTGATTTGAGGGGAGAGAAAGCATTTAACCCGGCCTTTAACCTTTTTTTCCTGATAGCTGCGGGTTGAAGAATTGCTGTTGTGTTTGATGCTCATACTTAAATGGAAGCAGTGCAAGCAAAAAAAATTAAGAGGCGGAATAACACATAATGAAGATGGTGAAGGCTATTCGGGTTCTCCACCGGGTCACTCTCTGCATTTCTGTCGACGATTCGATGGACGACTCGGCCACTGCATTTCTACCGACGCGTCGGTAGAAATGCAGATAGTGACCCGGTGGAGAACCCGAATAGCCTTCACCAACGCAATACGCCGGGAAAACATCCGTTCTTTCTTCATATATATATATTTGTTTTTCTCCCAAGTTTTTTCACATAATTCTAGGTTCGCTTTCTTAGTTTGTTTCCGGCATATATTTTTTTACGGACCCATGCCCATTCTCCCGCCAACCATTTAGTGAAATTAACTGTTAACCGACACAACATCCCAGTCCTGGTTCCCCGACCTGTGCGTCAGTCGGTGTCCCCGCTGCCCCTTCAGCCAGCCCGGCCGGCCTCAGCGTCATATTACATCACTGCATCCCTAAATCAGTTTTTTTACCACTTGGCCGTGCTCATAATTATGTTTACTTTTTAGCGATTAGTTTTCCGCATGATAATGCTCGAACTGTCATATAAACAATTTCCCGATCAATCTGTTGGATTAAGATATTTTCAGGCACAATAATTTAAGGGATATATTTTGCATTTATTCGTTCCTACCGTATCAAATACGTTGTCCTCATCTCGCAAGTGCCCCAATTTCCGCGTATTTAGGTTTGCTCGGGTAGTCATTGCGAAACCCGTCCGGTCGCCTCGGCCTCCAGTACTCGTGTGAGCGCCCGGCTGCGAAGTAGTTGGTGCGCAAACCACTTTCGATTTTAGCGGAAACCTATACGCAGGTAGGGGTTCCGTGTTGATCGCCAAAATTCCTGCACACTTTGTTGGGATCTATTAATTCTTCGCTCACCCGTAAACTACGTATCTATAGAGAATTCGTTGAGGTGGTAAAATTCTCGGCTCACCGAGTCATTAAAAGGAACTTTCCTTGTCGTCGTCCATAACGGCGTTAACCTCGTTCGATCGGGCTCGTTTCGGGCTGTGCGTTTGTGTGTGTGTGTGCGTGTGTTTGTTTAAGATGAAGAGAGAGAGAGAGTTGTTGGAGGAGAATTTGTGGAGGATCGTGTGTTGAGGCGGGCGGCGTGGCGAAATATTTGGGCATTGGAAGGAGGGATTAAAGCCCACAAGAGAGGCGAAGGAGATATTAAGATGTGAGATTGGGGGGGCCGCGAAAGGAACGTTGCCTCCTTGGGGTGCTTCACGTCTGTAACGTCAGAATTATTTGTACCATTCTCCTCCCAGGGAGTAAACCAAAAAACCGCCGCACACTTCCAAATTTACGTCTTTATTCTCTCGTTTCTCGATTCACAATACCACCACTTCGCACTCAACAGTCCCCGATATTCCTCCAAGCAACAATCCCCGCTCTTCCCCTTACACAAACGCAAAACAAAGACTTTCTAACAATCAACCATCCAAAATTCTACTCCACATCAACAACAATGAAACAAATGGCCAGTACACAACATCGCAACAATAGACTAGACATTACAAGCTATATAAAATTTAGTAATTTGTACATTTCCACAAAGTCAAAACAAAGTAGGTGATGACGGTTTCTTCGAAGTCAATCTTTTTTTAAATTTATTGGAAGTTGATTAATTTTTTAAATTTGATTTTATTTTAGTTGATTTTAATTAATTAAGTTTTGTGGAAGTAATATTGTTTTATTATCCCTTGTTTAACCAGGATCCCTGGTTAAAATGTCCTACGATAAGTTCAAGCAATGGTTATATGGAAGACTGGTGCGGATCCCCTCACGTTTCTTAAGCATATATAGCTGGATTTATATGCGAATAAGGCATGGAATTTTTATATCGTGATCTGGTATTCTGAAATCCATAGCGAAGTCGGAGGTGTCGCCTTGCTTCGACGCCGAATCATTCGATGATCGGACCGAATTTTCCTCCCGCCGCGCCATACGGGGGAAAGGAAGGAAGGAAGAAGAAGCCTGATGACTTCCTCGCCTCGGGGCAATCTATTCCAACCAAGTGAATTTCTTCTCAGCCCCTTAGGGCCCTCCCCTCCATCCCCTCCTTTGACTCCTTCGGTTTGAAGGGAGAGTATCGGGTGTGGGATGGGATTCCCTAAACCCCTTAGGCCCCTCTCTGTTGTGCATTTATAGGACGCGGCGGAACGTTAAATTCACTTGGGGCATATTCCTCCCTGGGTGGATAAGCTCCCCGGATTAGGTCCCACTTCGAAGGTTCTCGGCTGAAGAAACTCTGTTGCGGCTGCGGAAGGTATTTTGGATTCCCGGGATCCACGCAGTTCAGGTACAGTCGGATCCCAAAGTCTTCCGACCAAGCTGAGGGCGCCACAGCCTCGACGGCTTGAGATTTCCTTTCCTATCTTCCCGCTCGAGTTCCTTGACCGATTCCCGATTCATGAATCACGACTTGAATATCATGGGGATTACACTTTCAGGATGATTATCGAAATATACCTTGCGTTCCAGCATCTTTACCGAAGAATATGACAGGATATTTGGTTACTCATGTTCATGAAACAATCCCCTCGCTATAAATGTTACACAGGCTAAATTTTCATAGTTTTGGGCTTTCGCGGTGATCTTTAGAGCTCGCGGTCTTAAAATATTGTAATTAATCACGATATATAATTGCCCTGAAATGCTCATTTTTTCTCCGCTGCCTTTAAAAATGGACATGAAATACTAGCACGAATTACGCATGTAAACTTCTTTCATGAATGACGAAGATAGTAGTCATCTAAATGCGACAGGTCTCGTGGCGTAGTGGGACCGGTGGCCCGGAGTGAGAATTATTACTGAGAGTTTGGGGTTCGAGTCCTTGAAGATGAAAATATCTGAGAACCTTCAACATTTATATACACACGGTGGGGACCCTTATTGGTTTTATGTGAAATGGCAAATTTCGTACGTCCGTAATCGGCACATTATAAAATTAATTTGAAAAAATAAGAAGCGCACTACGATTCATTGTTTTACCGTAAGTATTTCATGAGAAGGAATTGGGTATGTATTATTATTTTACGAGTGTTCATATTACCCAGGAACTTCGTAAAATACTCTTTTGAAAGCAGAAATGTTAAATGTCGCCCTGAAACCATTTCCTATGCTCCGAATTTGATTAATGCGATTCGTAAACATTGAGGAGTCTCTGAATCCGAATGACTCAAAAGGTATCACGGGAAAAATCAGGGAAAGAATTCGACACGTTAGACGGGGCGTGGGAATTTGATTGGTTCCTTGAACTGGGGACCCGGATTCAAGCCCCTGTGATGCTAATGGACACCTCCAGCTGAATCCAAGCTGAGTTACTTTCAGGGTACCATAGGCGGTAAATGGATGGAATTGGTCCCTATACCCTGATTTGTGGATTTTGACACGTCATTGGGCTTAGTGCTAGATTGGCCCTACCCTCAACTATCAAAGGGACCTTAGGGTTGAGGACTGCGGTTTTGACCGTGCACAACAAAACTCCGTCCCACAATTCGACTATAGTGAGGCACTTCAGCCAATTGTGACTGTGCCTGAGCTCTCATCTTATTCCCAGGGGTAGATGATTACTTTCTTCCAGTGAGTGATATAAATTAACAGTGAAAAAGGAATCTTTTTAGACTCGTTCTCTCTGAATGTCTTAAGGCATTTTCGCCAAGTGCTAAACAGTAAAAAAATCATTTATTTCACACCTTTACTCTAAAGGACGTCTATATTAATATTTATTAAAATTGATATGTAAATAGCGTAGCACTCGTCTATTGAAATATTTTTTATTTTTTTAAATTTATTTTCAATCGCCCACAAACAGCACTATAAGGCCAATTACAGTTGGCACTATAACATTTTTTTAATAACAAGGACGAAACACACATCCATGCCCTAGGTGGAGATTGAAAAATATCCTCCTAGTCGGGATTCGAACCCGCGACCTCAGGGTTGGACGAGGACGTTACCCCGCCGCCACTGAGGCCGGCAATTGGGAATACTATTTATCGTACAAGAAAAATACGGCATACAGTGGTGAGAGGATTTTAAAAGTGAAATCTTAATCTTAAAGCATTTGTTGGATTGCTGCTTCTTATTATTATTATACGACTCTTGTGCAACGACGCACATTTAAGGTTATATAAATTTTGTTATACGCAATAGTAATTTAGTTACACGCAATTAAGCTATAATGACAGACCTTTGCTTTTGCTGAACTATTTAGCTTTAATGCCTAAATACTGATTAAAAGTTTTAATTTTGTGTAAAATCTAGTAATGTCGAGGAGTTTTCCAAAGATAACAACTGATCGCATTTCCGATTCGAGCATGGATAATACCCGTGCTATCTTTCAATCGCCGTTAAATTTGACTAGACCGTTGGAATTTGATCGGTATCTCACCCTTGCCTGTTTTTTTCACTAGAAAACGTTGCAACAGAATAAATAAAAACTTTGCAGTTCAACAAAATAATAATAATGGATAATTGTGAACGGTTTCGGTTACACAGTATTCATCATCGGGTAACTTACTATTTAAACAAACGAAACTGGTCGTGAAGAACTATTTTTATTATAATGAACAATATTAGTTTTTTGTGGAATTGCTAAGTTTTTATTTATCGTGTGCATCATGAACTATTTCCATACAGTAGAGCCGAAGACGATTTCTTATATGTATATATATTAGTCCAGTCCTGCCCGATTACATTCGGATAAGATGGAATACCCTTAATTAACTTTCACACCGAAATGGAGGGGATAATATTTTCCCGTGAAATTATTTTTTAGAAGAGTTCTAGAATTATTATGACATGAAATAATTCGCCCTAGCTTAAGATTATTTTAATGTATCATATATACTTCAGGAAAACTCGGACGAGCAGCAAACACGAACACACGCACGCACTAATACACATACATGCATAGTAAGAAACACAGACTCACATTGGAAGAGATATTTCGGACCTTGCCTGCCCCTTCGTTCTCTCAGACCGACGAAGGGGAAAGCAAGTCCCGAAATATCTCTTTCCAATGTGAGTCTTTTAAGTGTTTCTTCTACGTGTGTATGTATACACACACATACATACACGCAACATTAGCACGCCTGATCGGCAATTGGGAAGTCCGGGTTCAAGTCCCGGCTGAGGACAAAACTTTTTTCTCATGTGAATTTGTCGGTTTCCATC
>WURS02431183.1:0-15798 GCA_011762765.2 Rhinocypha anisoptera | reverse complement strand
CGCCTCATTCGCCACCCTTCTTCCTTATTATCCCCACCCCTTCTCTCTCTCTCGTCTTCCTTCGAAAATTTTCCTCTCCCGCGACCAACCCCATCCCTCCTCATCCTCTCCCCCCCCATCCCTCCTCCATCCCCCCTCCATATCCCTTCGTCCTCCGAGTACTTCGGTTCCACTTTGTCTTTTGTTCCTCGCACTCTCTCCTCGCTTGGAGTCCACGGCGACAGACTCTTTCCCTCCGCCTTCTTAGTTTACGCTTCTTCGTCTTCCCCCGCTTATTTCCCGTGGCTTCTCGGTTCCTTTCTCATTCTTTTCCTCGTCCTTCCTCCTACCGGGATTCTCAGACGCTTTGCATCTCTAGTGGCGTCCCTCCGATTCCGTTTCGAACACTTTTCCTTCACGCCTTCATCCCGCCTTCGCACTCTTACGTAACCAATTTGGAGCAGGAGAGTCATTTCTATCGTTTCAAACTCACGCTTGATAAGGCGTGTGTGTGCCCAAATTGCTTGCTTCCTGGAAGATCGCAGCGCGATAACATACTTTAGTGGATTCAGCAGGAAAACTATCTCGCACTGACAAATAAAAGATACCCAAGTGCATACGTTCGTGAACAGCGTAAGTGAGATGAAGTCTTCTGTCCAAGCGTTTCACTGCCGGCTATTTCCTTACCTGAAATTGACGGAGGGTGGCTACGTGCTTAAGAATTCTAGACTTTTTCTACCTTAACGGTACCCTATTTGAATGAAACGATTTATAAATTTTTTGTTTTTCGAATTGGACCTCACTCAAAACTCCTAACTTCCCAGCTTGGGTGTCGTTCGCATGACATGCCGCCACGCGGACGCTTCGTCGGCGGGAGATGTTAGTGGGCGCATTTGCTCCGTTCCCGATAGCGTTAAGTGATGACCTGATTCTCATGTGGGGGATGTTATTCAGTCACCCGGAGATTGAGATGTGACACATTTGGTCCACTTGATGCCGGATTTGGAGGTGAAAACACCGGCGATGAGTCGCTTAAAACCCCATGATGAGCACGTTCTGACGTGACGCTTTTCCGAAAAATCTTTTTTTTTCATCCGGTGTTTACAAGCGTGACCCATCTTCGAGCAGCATGAGAAGTTGACACGACTCAATTCGTTCATCATTCCTTGACAGGATCGTTGTTTTTTTTTGGTCAACGGATTTATTCCTGACGCCGTTAAATGGATTGTTTCGACACACTCGCACTAATGGTTAACCTGCTTGCGTGCCTTGCACAGATGATCCAAGGGTGTTCGGACAATTATAGGGATGAGACCTTAGGTGGGTAGGATTTAATTTTTTTTTAACATCCTACAATCTTATCTCGCTATGAAATTACGATCGCCTTCTCTCTTCCCTCAAAATCTTTCCAGACAAACTTGTTTGAGGGTAGGGTTTATATCGTACAACTTTATTCGGCACTATGTAAGAGATTCGTCACTTTTTCCTACGACAATTATCTTCATCGTTCTTAAATTATTCTTGTCCATAACACGAAAGTAGCTTACCGATCACATTCAAGGATTAGATTAAAGATAAAAGTAATTTGTCCCTTAAGAATTCCACTGTGACTACCTATTATTTTTCCTCATTCGATGATGCGTTCTTTTTTCCGTCGATGCGAAGTTCGTCTTAGGAGTCTAGCGGCGAAGGGAACACGTTTTCGGGGGCCCGTGTGGTTTATGTGCGTAATCAGCGGACGCCATAAATTTCTGTCCCTCTCCCGCACACTCTCGCAGCTCGATCATTTTTACGAGCCCCGAGACCGCTCATGTAAAATACTCGTGGAAAGATATTTAGCCCGTTCTTCCGCTTTCAATCAATCGGGCGACACGCCTCAAGAGTGCCGCCATCCGAAAGAAATAGCGAGAGAGAGAGAGAGATGGAGAGAGGGGGTGAGGCTCTCTGAGAAAGACGTTAATATAGGACGGAAGGGACGAAGGAAGTGGGTCGGGTCATCTTTCAACAACAAAGGTGTTTAAAAAAATTGATGAAAAAAAATAGATATTCGTTTCGAGAAAATTGAAGAGACGTGGAGAGAGAGAGTGAGAGGGGAGTAACGCCTGAAAATACCCAATTTAATATATGTCATTGAGGTTCCTAGGGAATACAGGAAGTGCGCTTAGAAATATATTCTTTAAGAAAAGATACTCTTTGTGAAAAAGACAGGCCATGGGAAAGGGTCAAATGTTATAATAGGAGCCGCGGCTTAGGGTCAAATGCCCACTGATACCTGCAAGTCTTATCGCCACGCCTACGATGCACACAAATAAATATCGAACATAATTTACATTTGTCTATTCAGGAAAATATTTCGTTTAATTTTTTCCGATTCATTTAACTATAATGTCTGAGTAGGTTTTCTCAGGTTTTTCACACCCCCTCCCAAAGTGAGTTTTTATTTCTGCAATGGGTTTTTTTGTCAAGTCTTTGAATGTCCTGTCTCAAAAGTACATGTATCTATAACACGTATACACCTTAGTCACTTCTTTCCTTACTGTATAATTGTGGCACAGTTAATATCTGTGCCATATATATTGTATAACTATTTACTATTTAGTTATTGCATAAAATGTGATTTTTGACGAGGGTTTAGGTGGAAGGTGGGCCTGTTATACTCTCAATCCCGCCCCATTAATAAAGACGACGTCGTCAATTCGACGTATGGCAACTATTTTCGACCGATGATCGACAATTTTTCATTATCTCTCACCCTTCCAAATCAGTCAATGGTGTGGTTTCAATTTATTTCGTCTTTCGCTATTGAAATGTAATGGGAGGGCTCATCGCGCGCGCGAAGCGGGACTAAAAAACCACTTTTCATTAAGTCGATGCGATCAGGGAAAACGAATTGTACGCCGGGGACACCGCACTACAAAATTATGTTTTCAATACTAAGGTGCTCGAGGTTCGAAAATATTACTGAGTGCAAAAAACAGCACTTTTCTGTGGAAAAGTGCTTTTTTTACTCTCAGTATGAATCACTTTCACCACATCACGCCTGATTCGGTGAAAATTATTCGAAAATATTATTTCACCTGTCATGATGTCACTATGTCAACTCAGACACCGTCATGATCATTCAAGTACTGACGTCGTTATTTTCCGTCCTAACATTTATGTGGAGTTAAAGGTCTGCTTTGGTGTTTTATCATAAACCTACCTGAACCGGTAGATTAACATTAATCATAATAATAATTATACACCGTCATGAAAGGTTGATATGGACTAAAACTATAACCAAGGAGTACCTCTCTTTTTTTTGCTCTGAGCTTCCTTTTCTCTGCCTGTATCACACTGAGAGTCAAATGAAGATGAGGAAAAGAACACCAGACTGTCGAAGAATTCGTTAGACCCTGGTCCCCCAACTCTTTCAATACATAATTCATGGGAATAAGGATGAAAACATTTTTCTAGAGATGAATGTAATGCAGAAAACACGACTGCGAAAAAAACTGGCTCCTGAAACACTCAACGACGAGTAAAAAAAACGAAATAACTAAATAATAGCTAATACAATTTCAATAAGAGAATATATCGTATATTATAGAGAACATGAACATTTACATACTTGAACCTGAGGTCATTACATTATTTTTTTTAAAGTAGTTCAACTGTATACATTTATCAAAATATATTAATCGTTAAAACATATCCAGCCATAAAAAAATAAGCTTTGAATAGCGTAGTCTTTTATATTGGATAAATAATAGACCTTTGCGCGCGACAGACTCCATTAAATGACAATTTAAAACATCAAAGGGATCCGTTGGGACAAAGATATCAAAGGGGGAAAGGGAGTGGATATTGATTGAATATCGGAGGAAAGCAAATACGTACTGAAGGGAGAGAGAGTTTACTCAAAAGTTCTCTCGACGGTAAATCAAGGCGATCTCTCAGGTATTGCGCTCTTGAATCGAAAATATATCCATACTTCAATAAACATTTTATGAGCCTTATTTACCTTAGAAAATTCGGATAAATCTGAAGTTAAGAAATTAAGTACTTGAGAATTAGATAGATCAGGTTTCAGCACAAACCTTTTAGACTTCTTTCCAGAGGGGGAATCTTGAAATGACACACTAATTCCGATTTTTCATTTACGCATTGGACATTTTGCCTAAAATCTCCACGTGATGATATTATGAAATTATATTATGGCTTTCTTTGGATCCGCCTCCATATTAAGATCATTAACCCTAATCCGGAGTGGCATTTATGAGGTAAATCTTCCTGGCGTGTGAATTCTGGAATAGCGAACCTTAAAATAATTGGATGCCTATCTTGCGGAAAAGTAAACCGTTCGTCGTATGCCGCTGCAACGAAAGAAAGAGGATTTTCCCCTGGGAGCTTATAAAAGATATTGCCATTCGTGCGTAGAGTTCGAGTAATTTTCCTCTTCGTTAAAATGGAATATTTTTTTTTGTTAGGACAGGTTGCGTAGAAGATTTTCGTCGAGAAATTATTATGGGTTTTGTTTGGATTATTCATCAAAAGCTGTCACTCAAGTGAATTTGATATTAGTTATAATTAAATTTTTATAAATTACTGTGTCTGCACTGATGAGAGTTTCGAAGGTAATTTAAAAATTTTAAATCTCCACGCAATTTCCAAGTGCATTCATCTTTTTTTTCCTCCCTCTCATCACGCTGCATATTTGCGACCAAGCTTGATCCGTTAAGCCTATTAGCTTTTTTTAAAAAAATCTATCTATCATGCAGCCTGAAAATGCTGTGGGTAAATAGGAATGACTATATTGGGACATTAATGAGAATCAGACTGGGAGGTTTACGGGCGTGTTTTTTTTGTCGAAAGGTTACTACTCCCCATTCATGAATTTGCCCCATATATTGTCCTCTAAAAAGCAAGCAAAGAATAAGTATGACAGCGAGTATAGTAAAAAAATGAGCTTCAAAATTACACAAAAAAGCCAACAAAGTGCATCAGGGGAATCATTTCTTTCGAATGCACAACTTCCGAAAACCAGCGACACGATGTCACTAGCTACTTGAACTGCTCCATATTTGGTTAGGCGCTTTCTTTTTTATAAATACATTAGTGGGTGTGATTTATAATTATAGAAGTTCTACCACTTGATGAAAAATATATTTACTGCCAAATTTTTTAAAAAAAAAGCTTAAACTAAAAATGCGAATGAATGAAATGGTTTTCAAAATTTTATAAATTACTATCGTGTGAAATTTTGAGATTCTCTGATATTGCTCAGGAATTATCTTTTCGTATTATTTTATTTTTAATTTAATTTTATATTTAATTACATTATTATTATTACATTCATATTATATTAATACTATCATATTAAAATTTACTTTATAATATCATTTTTGTACCATATACAAGCGTTTCCTCTAAATAAATTCGTGGAATAGAGGAAATAATCCATTACGCAGTTAGCTACCTATGTAAAGAAAAGCGTGGATAAGAGACTTTCATCCATCAATTTCACATTTTGGTATGGAAGCTAATTCCATTTTATAAAAATGGAAGATATATAGCATTATAATAAGTTTGCGTTAAAATTGGATGAATTAAGTTTCCTCTTCGCAGCACTCAGACTGGGACCGACAAATAATTATTCACTTTACAATTTCACGGTGCACCTCCGGTACGTCTATGGAGTATGCTACCACATTGAATTTAATATTCGGTAATTCCAACCGGGATTGCTTGCTTATGCAAAGTTTTGGATGATGTTTTGAATCACAAATCCGAGACTGCCGAGTTAACTGACCGCTCTCATTCGGTCGCCTGCTAAATTCTAAGAAGAAGGATGTGTCCTCGGTACACGCACAAAGGATGTTTCAAGACTGACAAGGGGAACATGCAAATGTGCTCTAATATTCCGAGTTCTCAACATTTTTAGTGCACAGAAACACAGAAAAAACACGCATACACACATGCATGTGCACAAAGAACAAATTAGAACAGTACTTCGGTGGAGAAATTCCGATTTCTTTGAAAGACTAACCCACGGGTATTTTTTTTTTGGTCACCTAACATCCCATAAATTTTTCAATCATTTAAAAACATTCAAGTTCTCTTGAAGCAATATCGATGGCAATATCATCGAAAAAAAAAAATTTCCGAATATTTTTATGACAAGATAACATAAAGATTTTTTATGGGAACCTTATGTGATACAAAATATTTCTCCAAGAATTAAAATTGGGTCAAGTTTTCTTGATCGGATTTACGACCCGAAAAATACATTCAAGCAGGTTATGTCGTAGTGTTTATTGGTATCGCAGTAGGTGCATTGCATTGCACAATATATATCGCACACAAATTAAATAAAAAAAGATAAGGATGTAGTGTTTAATTTGAATCATTCACTAGTAGTAACTTCAGCCACTATTAAACGGAAACGAGAGATTGCACACGGAAATTGGGAGGACAAATTTGATTAAATTTTTTTATATATCTTAATTACAATAACTTTACCGAGTGAACCAAGGCGAAGATATAACACGAAAAATGGCACGAGCCTTCTCACGGGGTGTGCGGATGAGTTATGCTCCCAGGATATTGAATTTTTTGCGAGAGAGGAGCTTTGAAACAGTTACATTCATGATAGGGGTTAAATAATATCTTCCACATTAGGTGGGGTGGAGAAAATTTGAACGAGGGGGAGGGGAGAAAACAGAAAATGGCTTGTGATTTGAAAAAGAATAGCACACCTTCCATAAAGTAAGCACGTAAGAACCGTTGAGGAGAAATGAGGAATGGAGAGACGGGTGGTAGTAGGGCGAAGGGATGCATTATGGGAGGGAAAGAGGGAAATGCGGGAGCCGGAGAAGATGAACCCGTTGGGAAAAGTCGTCTTAATTAAGTTTCCTTGGCGTGTTCCTCCCTCTCTCTCTCTCTCCTCCCCTCCTCCTCCTCCTCTCGGAATTCGAACTGGCCCACTTCAAAATGATCGTCATGAATATTACATGAACGCTTTTGCAAAAGCAGTCGGCCGGACTGGCTTTCAGAGAGCAGAATGAGAGCCGCTTAGATATATTTAGAGGCCCGAAACAGAATCGGTTTTAGGAGGAAGCACGCCAAACACACTCTTTTAATTCCATCGCTCCTTTAGCTATAAAAGGTCCAGTGGGAAAGAAAAAGCACGTAAGGAAGCGACCGGACATCAAAAGAGGACAGGGTAGTGGAATTTTAACACCGGAAGGACTAGGACAAAAGATTTCTCCTGTAAGGACAAGATCGTCTGCATACATTTCCCACCACGTCGGTTTTTTAATACTTCGTGAGACACTTGACACACCGCAAACAACCTTTTAAGAAGCGATAAGATTCGCCCTCTTTAAAAATAAATAAATGCGCCTCCGTATTAAACTAAAATTTCCTTTTTTTTTAGACAAAAACACACACAAACATCCGTTCATCTTAGATCGTGATGCAATCCTTAATGCAGCGAAACTTGTCTCAAGCGGAACCTTAGTGGGGCCCACGAAATTTTCCGGATATAACAGATTTCCGCTTAACGCAGGGTCGGCCAATGGTGCGAGCGGCTTAGGCCATTATTACTCGGCCGTATGAAAAGGGGCGTCCCAATGTAAAATAAGAAACAATTAAAGAAGCGTAATTTCTGATAAATAAAGAAATACATATTTTTTAAATATCACTTACATCAAAATGTAATTACAGTGAAACTTGTCTTAAGCGGAACCTTGTGGGTACCACGACATTTTTCCGGATGAGACAGGTTTCCGCTTAGTAAAGCTTCAGCTTAAGATAAGTTTCACTGTAATTAGTTTTCAGCGTAGTACTGGATATACAAGATCGTGGTATCCCAGTGGGTAGAGTGCTTCGCTACTCACCGGGGGACGGGTTTTGTGACCGGGTGACGACCCTCCGGACACCGCCAGCTAAACCCAAGTTGAGTGATTTTTTTCGGGTACCACATCTTCGTGGGAAACCACAGGCGGCACAGGGAAAGGAACTGGCCACTCTACACTGATGTGTGAATTTCCACACGTCGTGGGCTTAGTGCTAGGTGAGCTATCTTAACATACCAACTTTCGGGTTGCATAGTGCGGCTTTAATGGATATACAGCTTTACAATGTATAAATGATCGCCGATCCACTTGGGAAACCATTTTGAGGAACGCAAAAGGGAAACCACTGCATTTATTTCATTTCCAGAAACTCGATGATGAACTCAATACCTAACGGTAATGAATGCTAGCAAAATACAAGACTCGCCTCACTTAAAAGAACACCAGGCGTCGGAAGAGGCAAGATTTCCGCGATCATCACCGAGTGGAAATCCTTGCCAAAATCTAATCAAAAGAAAGGGACAAGAAGGAAAATGCGGGGACCGGGTAAAATAAATTAAATACTAACGTGATAAATGGAAATGAAGACCTACTAGGACTCGAGTGTGGCTTAGGTACCAGTCAACTCGACAAGACAAAATTTTATCACCCAAAAATATGCTCAATGACACCTAAATGAATCTTACATAATCAATAGAGAGACTTAAAAATAATAAACCATGGTCACAAACACAAATTTGTTTTTTTTTAGGTAATGGTGGAGTACACTTTAACAGAATAGCATGTGAAATTCACATCACGGAGGGTGGTGGTCAGATCATTTCCCGGTGCCGTATGTAATTTCCAAGTAAGATTAGCACCCAGAAATCGTTCAACGTGGTTTCTACCAGGAGTGACCGGGATTCTAACCTGGACCTCCGCACAAAATCGAGCTAATTCTTTCCATAAGGCTACCAGGATCTTTACTGTGGTTTACCAAAGTAATAATTTTTCAAATTAATTCTGACATCTATGTTTAAATTTAAAATCCGACACACTCAACTCGACAAACAAACCCAAAATCTCTCATTTAAAACTAATTGTTTCCTGAATGGTTCAACTATTACCACACCATAGGTTTCAATAGTTAAGCTAAGTTAACTATGATATGTTAATTTTAGACTAGAATAAATACGAGTCGTAGTTGCAGGATCCTCATTTTTAAAATATTATTAAATTTGTTACTTTATGCAGTTAATTATTATATGGTTTCCTTGTTTAAAATATATAAATCTTATAGTGACCAAAATTAAAACTGTTTCGTAAAAAACAGTTACTTAAGAAAAACATTTGTAATGTTTGATAACTTTTTACCGAAGATTAAAGTTTCAACTTTAGCAATTAAAAAAATATTGATTAATAAATATATATTTAAAAATATTATTTTCTTTCAATCAATATCAAATGGTTCCCAAAATGGACATCTAGATCAAATTTTGACTGCATTAAACCATAGTATCTATCCCTAAAGTCAATTTGTTAGAATTGTCTATGGTCTAAATTCGGAAAGTATATTGTCTGATATTATAAATGGAATTTTATAAGAAATTCTTTGAACAATATTATTATAGAGTATTATAGAAAATACCGACATTAATAATTTTTATCTGCCTTTAAAAAATATTTTTGAAAGAAGATATTTTCTTACTTTGGAAAGGTCTATTAAGATACATGAAGCGTGAAGTATAATCTCTTAAAACTTAATTTTTAAGACCTTATAATGCCTGTTATAGCTAGTTATTTATTCCTATATTTATTTTAAGAGCTAATTAAGAAAAATAAATTCTCTCAAACTCAGGATATTAAGCTTATATTTTATTCCTATAAAAACCTTTCGAAATAAAGCAGCTCTTTACATATCGAGGTGGAGGGATGAATATGTAACAAAAAGAATCCTTTCACGGAAGATTTGCATCAACGCTTTTATTTCTCTGCCGAGGGAAATTTCTGCCGAAACAATGACGTGAAAATTGCTCTTAGGAGATTCATGAATCATTATTACAAACCATTAGGTTGTGAGCACTGAAATGATGACATTAATGATTGATTTAGAATTTAATTCAGAAAGAATTCTTTCTGCAGTTGTTGTGTAGGCTAAAAACTGTTATACAATAGTAAGAAAAAAATTGTTGTCTAAATAAAAGAACTAAATTGGAGGAAGTAAAATGTGACCTAGGGTATCAAGACATATTAGTACATTTCCTGGAAAAACGCCGGGAAAATTTTTGTGATAATAAAATATGGATTATTTCATGTAACAATTCTTCCTTGTAGAACTGGTGACTATTTATGCTTCTGTGATTATATGATGATTATCAAAACGGTAATTTACATCTTTTGTGGCTTTGGTACGCCATATCAAAATGACCATAGAAAGAATGTCGTGATCCAGTCTCTTAAAAATCTTTCAATAAACAATATATGTATAATTTTAGTTACGATAATAAAGCTAGAAAATCATACTTATCGATAGTCTTTCTAAATGTTCGTGGAAAAGTACTTGGTTCATTATTTGTTATAGATATTAGCTTTTTTCACGAAGTAAAACCTAAAGATAGAAAACTATTAATCTTTGCTGTTAAAAATATTTATGTAGAAACTATAAAAATGATTACAGTATACGAGTATTTACAATGCCTTGATATTTCATTGAAATTTTTAAAAATATAATAAAATGTGATATAATATTTTTCGAACTTCCTGAAAACGTTAAATAAAATCCCATCACATCAAAACGTACCATATATAAGCAATGGTTTTCAACCCTATAAACATTGAAATTAACATTAAGAAGTAAAGGAAAATCAAGAATAATTAGCAGTAAGAAAACGAAAATCATGAAAATCTCGAGAAGTAAGAAGGCCAAACTAGCAGGGCAAAACTTTTACAGGTGGGGAAGGTTTACATATTTTAGAAGCACCGTAGGGAAGAAAAATGGACGCATCTGCCAGGATAGCCGACGAAGTATTGCATTATAAGGAGAGGCTTTTTGTACTCCTTTGGCATATTTCCTATGAAATCAATTACCTGAAACAATATGTTACCTTTTTTTTAACATAATATCAAAAATGTCTAAGGGGGTAAATAATCATGATTGAGGCAAATGTGCAATATAACATTATTCGCCGTTAATTCGGTACATCTCCTTGGTTTTCCTTGTCATCTTTTTCGAGGGTTATGCCGAAAGATTATTTTGACATCGAAAGAAAATATTCGAGTGGTGTTCAACCATCTTCTCCTTTTTATTTTTTTTCTTCAAGGAAATCTTAGATTTTTCGTAGCCTGTATTATTTTCCCGGATTTGTAAACGTCTTCCATTAATGACTTGTAACGTCATAATTATTTATACCATCTTACTCCACGGGAGTAAACCAAAAAGACGCCGCACAGGTCTAAATTTACGTCTTTAATCTGTTGTTTATCACTTCACACTTTCCACACTTCGAACTACACAGTCCCAGCTATTCCTCCACACAACAATCCCCGCTCTTCCCCTTACACAATCACCAAACCAAAACTTTCCAACACTCAACCATCCAAAATTCTACTCCACCTCAACAACAATGAAACAAATGGCCAGTACACAACATCGCAACAATAGGCCAGCAATAGGCCAGACGCTACAGCCTGTTTCACGCGCTCTCTTCTATATCTAAATTCCTTATTCTTCCGTTTTACCCGTTTGACTACACTCAGAATCAGCATTTTTGCTGTTTTTACCATTTTACCCTGATTCTCCGTTTTTGTATCTAGTATTCCTACACGTATATTAGAGATTCGGAATAGCCACGAGCATTAAAAGTGTCTATTCGTTTTTGGTCTAATTTCGTCCTTCAATGATCACTGCGAAAATCATGGCATCGTCGCAGCTTTTAAAAAAAGTGTCAGTCGCATGCCCTCTCCCCCTAGCAAAGTCTGTATAATCTAGTCTCCTAGCCTAATTTTTCCATCCTTTTTTGACTTTGAAAAGTAGTCCCCCCTAAACACTAACTGGGAGGTTTTTTTTTACTGACTGGCCAACTCCAAGTCCACTTAGAATACTTAACGTGAACTGATTTTCATATATCGTAAATTTTCATTCAATGGTGTCCGAAACTCATCAAGAAGTGGCTGGTAAAAGTGGGTTTCGGTTTCAATATGGTAAATATTGTTTACCGTGAAGTACTAATAAAGCACTGTAATTCCACACCCACACACACAATCGTAAAATAAACACGACCAGGTTTCGCCATCGTAGAGCATATTAAAAGTGAAACTCTTTAACGGAATAATTGACACGAGCCTATTTCTTTGGGGAAAATACCATTTCCCTAGAAGGTTCTTGGCAAAATATAAAATATTATTTCTTCATATTATTTCGCCGGCCTCTAGGGTGAATTAACCTGACTAGGTGAATTTTTCTCCACATAGGGCACGGACGTGTGTGTGTTTCGTCATTGTTATTAAAATATTATGGATGCCCATTGTAATAAGCCTATTAGTGCTGTTGGTGGGCGATTGTAACATTATTAAATAAATAATCAGACGCAATATGTTTCAGCAAAAACGATAAAGGTTACATAACGATGGCGCTAGTAGCAATCACTGCGTAGGGCATTGAGGGTTTTTTATTGTCCAAGCAAGAAGATTCATAAGATTTGCAACTGTTCAATTTCCCTCAGTGGAACGTCATTTTACTCCGCGCTGATCCCACAAAATCTTTCGCTTGACCACGAAACAGCATCCCAAGATCTCGCATCTAATTGCCCTACCGGCCCTTAGCGGTCTCCGCCGCGTCTCTCTTCCCGCCGGTCTCTTTTCGCGCTGCCAGGAACCATTGTGGACCATTCCATTTCCGTTTCAATCCGATGTCATCCCTCTTAACGCTTTCTTTAAGACTTTTGAGTCATTATCACTCGGTGAACCCCCACCCCCAAAAAAAAACACCTGCCATCACCCCGCTACTCCCCACAGGGGGCACTTATGCGTAAGAAAAAGGAGGAAGGGGGGAATGATGGATACCACCAACTCATTCCTCTCTTACCTTCAATTTATTGGCAGCCTTTTGCTTCTTCCTATACTGATGATCTACCGTACTTGTAATCTACCGATCAAGGTAGGTTTGTGATAAGCATTAGCTTAGGTTGACCGCATAACATCTAACTATAATCCCTCTTCAAATTTGCATACTTCCTACCCCCTATCATTCTCTCCAATATCCCTATTCTCTTTCTACCCCGGTTACCCAAGATTCTGTCCTCTATTACAACCTTCAACAACCCATTGCCTCTCTGAGTATCCCCTTCCATCCACCTTTCCTGTCTTTTTTGGATCTCTAGGAGCAAACGCCTCTCCTCCCCTCTATGTCATTCTCAAAACTCATTCATTCGTTTTTCTCTGTCCACCTCACCTTCTACATCCGTCGCCAAACCCACAACTCAAAAGCCTCCAATCTGTGCTCATCATCCTTCCTCATGGACCAGGTTTCGGATCCATATATTGCTTCGCTCCTTATTTTTTCTTATTCTTCCTATACTAACCTCTAAAAAATTATGGTGAAAGAAATAATGTTAGGAAAATGAATTAATGGGAGAAAATACTATCGGCCAAACTCTCTGGTTATCTAAATCGTGAGACGACCATTCCCTCTGTCTTAGGATAGGAGTCTTTCTGGTGGCTCAAATGGAGTAGATATTTATTATTAATTTTTTCGTTGGGAAAAATTAAGAAGCTGCATAAACAAAGCCTTTTGGGTTTTCTCCGAAGCAATTAAATTCCAATGAACACTTGGAGAGGGGAAAATAATATTAATTCTAAATTTCCGAATCATCTTTCTCCAATCAAATGCCACTTTTGAATGACCTCGGAGAAAAGAAATGTCTCGAGAGAGAGAGAGAACTTAAAACTGGGCGTGGCAGTTAAGAAAAAGTTGAAGGGTGAGTGGAGGTTAAATTACTTTTTCAAAGTACGATTTCTTCAGAACTATTTACATAGGCATGATCAGATAAATGAGCACTGGAATCCTCTTCGATGCCATAAAAAAAATTAGCGAATTTTTCGAGGTTGAAATTATTTATGACATTGCGGTTGATTTCATTTTTGAGAATAAGAGACACTCCAAAGGAAATTAAATTCCTATATTATGGGTTCAAATTTAGAGTATTTTTTAAAGTTTAGCCCACTTCAAAAAAGGTAAAACCTTAAAAACCTTCATTTCTTCTTTTTGTCAGGAACACTTGATTCAAGGAAACTCGTGACAACAGCAGGAAACTGAAAACACTGCCTATTTCGAAATATAGTACCAATAAATGTACCCCTTTTGAAATCATACATCGTTCTACGTAACCATAAAGTCTCATAAACCTATGTTTAATAATTAATCGGAAGAAATTAAATTTCATTAACTTATTAGGATTGTGTCCTAAAAGTCAACTAATAAGAATGAAATTCCTTCTATGATGCGGAATTATTTTCTTCACCATTTTTTCTAATAGATAATGCCTTGGCGGACCGTGAACTTACACTCATGTCATTCTAAATTTGCAACCCATAATCCCATTTGCATTACAGTTTTCCTTGCGTTAGACTCAACTTTTGTCAGTAAAATGGAATGCAGCAATGCGTGCCATGAAACGCACTGTACCTCTTTCAAATATCGTATTTCTGTTAAAATGTTCCTTTCCTATCTTCCCTTGTGTGTGTTCCTTCTTCTACAGTGGTGTGAAACTCAGCTACCCAACGGCATCTGTTGGCGACAAAGCCGAAATGGCAAAAGCTGGGTATATTGGGCATCCGAATTCATGTGTGAGGAAGGAGTTCTCCGTGGTGTAATGGTCAGTACGACCGGCCGGCAATTGAGAAGTCCGGGCTCAATTCCCGGCTGAGGAAATAACTTTTTTCCCATATGAATTTGTCTGATTCTATCAATATTTTCTATATACATTTTCTACATATTGCGTTCGTCCTTTTATATGTTCCTATCTCTTTCCTAAGTTACTATATATATATATACATGAAGAAAAGCTCAGTGGAGCAATGTATAAGTATCTAAGACGGCAAAAAAAGTACATAAAAAACACAGAAAAAGAGACACATTTTCTTCTTGTTCGGAAGCTTTCGGGCCGTATCGGCCCTTCCTCAACCGCCTGAGAAAATCTTCTCAGGAAGATTTTCTCAGGCGGTTGAGGAAATTTCATCATGGTATTCATATAATTACGGTTTTATCAAATTTTATTTCCCCACAATGGGTGCTTAGCGTGATATGGTCGTGCGTATCTAAGAACATTTATCCCTGAAATTATCTTAAAATTTGCGTTGCGAAATATAATTTGATTTTGCTGAAAATGTACATACGATAAGTTAAATTATGAATAGATTTCATTTGAAGTTTATATTCGATTTTCGTTATTTAAAACCGGATTTCCTCACTTGTATAGACTTAAAAGGTTTTTATTAGGAAATGAATTAGAAAAATTTGCTATTGTCGGTCGGTTTGTATTCGAGCAATACTTTAAAGGGATCTATATATATTTCTACGTAGAGCAATTTAATATGGAGATTATGAAGGCAGTAAGTATGTTTAAGTAAGTAGGTACGGGTGAACGAAGATATTGCGCTAAAATTTGTCTCCAAGCAGTGCTATCAGCTTTAAGGGATTAATCAATATGATATTGTTGATCAGTTTTATAGACACCAATGGAGGTATTTAGCCCGGGTAAATAGCTATGTCCGGATTAATGAAGCTCTTGCGGTTGTTTACTTTCTAAAGGTAAATGTGTATTCGAAGTGAGTATTAAATTTCCGATCAAACGTTCGTCCTAATCAAACCGTATTAAAACTCATTCGCGGGGGCCGATTTCACCACTCTATAATATCCATTATATTTATTTTCCTCCGTCCTCCCCATCGCTTCGTCTATTTCACTCGCGCGATCTCTCTCTCTCCCTTCCGCCGTTCCTCTGCC
>WURS02431163.1:0-15801 GCA_011762765.2 Rhinocypha anisoptera | reverse complement strand
GAAGAGTGGAGGGAGTTCGTGGGGGGGGGGGGGGTAGGAGAGAGTATAGGAAAGTGTTCCTTCCTCCTCGCTGAACTCCTCCAACTGCTGGGGCAGTCGGTTGTTCTCCCAGCACCACCCCCGGGTGCAGAAGCTCCGGGGGAGGATCTGCTCAAGGAAAAGTGTCCCGGACGCACCAAAGTGACCTTTTGGGGTTTTTGTTTCAATTCCGTTTCCGGAGAAAATCCCCTGGACTTTGTCCCGACGGGCGCCCCTCTGGTGGTCTCATTACTCGTCAACATCCGCGGTCCGACCGTGTTCCTCACACGCCAACGACCTCCGCACATTATCCCGTGACTCGTCTTCCAATACCGTACCAACTTCCCCCTCCAACGCCCCCGGTGGTGTGTGTGTGTGAAGGTCCTCCACGGTCTTTACCAGCGACGTCTTGCTAACCATTCCTTTCTCCCCATCCCCTCCTCGCGGAAGACGTGTCCTGTGATCACGTCGATCGGGAGTGAAATAAGACTCCACCCCGATCCCTCCTCCCCCGATTGAAGGCGACGTGTTGAGAAATTTCGCGAAATGCCTCGCCTGTTCTCGTGTGCTAAGTTCCTTCGGGATCCGCCGGTGGCGTCGCCGTCCGCCATCCATTCCGTCACTTCCAGCTATGAAATCCATCACAGCCGTTTAAGTGGAGTGTTGGTTTATATCGTGTGCCTCCTCTTGGATTTCGCTTGAGGTGATACTATCCCATCGGATCTAACGGAAGGTCAGGTGCCGCCTTTCACCTGCATTTCACATTCTGGTCGCCACCTCTTCGACTTGACGCTAGCGAGCCGCCAGTTCCGCCCGCTGAAATCTCTTCCGGTCTGTCTTTGTCGGTATATATCGTAGTTCACCGAAGGAATTTTTTTTCGAACGCTGGATACCTGTTGTTGAGTGATTTTTCTGAACTGAAACTTACCGAGTGCAGTGTCTCCCTCCTTCGGAATGGTGATGTGTACCACGACCTAAAACCATAAAGCCAATAAACACATCGGCGCGTTATTGTAAACAATAGGATGTGATAAGTTGTCCCTCGCCTTATCTTCTCCCCCGCCCTCAATATATCTCCGAATTCTATCAGTGAATTAATGATGAATGTGCTCGGCCGACATGAAGTAAACAATCAGCATGGGTTAATCTCTTACAGTTAACCTAATTTCAGATCGGAAGATAATCAGCGACTTCTCATTTCATCAAAAAAGGAATATAATCGTGAGAAAAAATGATGCATATGATTATTCCTACTTAACTTTTTATCAGGAAAGGGGTTAAAATGACTTGTGCTTTATGTGGGAAGAGTGCAGCTTAGTCATTCGGAGTGTGACATTGTGCTAGCATATGTTATGCTCCGTTCGGAGATATGTTAAAGTTTTGAGGAGAAATATATTGCGTGACAACCTATTTATTTTTTTAGAGAATCATATCCTTCGTGAGACCAGAGAGAAGTGGTGCGAACAGTGGTGTTCGAAGTGTGTGGAACAGCGAACAAGCTGCTTTCCGCTGGAAGCAATCACAAATGATTCTTACACCGAGTGCTGTCACGTGCGGGGATTAAGGTTACTATGCTCGTTCGTAACTTGCGGGCCAGCGGTTAATCCTGTTGGGGATGGAGTGGTGAGATATCCAGAGACGAAATGATGTCGGAGACAATTGAAGGCGGATTAAGTCGGCCTTGCGCACGCGGCCATGACAGATTAACGTCTTAGCGCTCGACTCACTACAGTGGTTTTAATCGACGTGCTGGTTTCTGTCTCGCGTCCTTCTCCCAATCCCTTCCCCCGGTCACACATGCATATTGCTGCTACTTGGTTATGAAAACAAAAGGGGATCGTCCCTTAGTTCTTCCGTATACAGTTGTACTTATGAATGTCGAGAGAATGATGAGGACCTGTACTCTGCTTACTAAGCTTTTGAGAATTTTCAAATAGATGGTAATGTAATGATATTTTTAAAAACGTGGCGCCAATTCGATAACATCTAACTGGAACTCGTATTTACAATCAAATGTTATAGGCCTTTTTAAGAATCGGTTTAAAATAATAAAGTTCAGTTCATTTTTTATGATAGACAAAGATTTTCAGGGGATTGAAGCAAGTACTTAAAATGATAATTAATATGTAAGTCAATGATTCAAAGCTATTTGTGACCACCCTTTCCGGATCACTTCAAATGATTCATTTAAATACTTATCATGGTTCAAACAGACATTGAATATAGTACTTACTTTCAACTACTATTGACCGAAAATTATATTATAGTGTGACACAAGTACTTTTATGATTATATATGATGCTACTGTGATTGGCATATTATGTAAAGATCTGGGCAGGTAAAATGGTGGATTTTAGTGATGGCGTTAATGTAAATAATTAATCGAAATAGATGATCAATTAGACTAATTTAATTATACCAATAATGTTAGATAACCAGGCATGTGCTCTCTATGTTAGTATCAATGCTATTTTTATATTACTAATACCACTTTGTTAATCCCAAAATCATTTCAAACTAATGCTTTATGCAAATGTAATAAGGTTAAAAAATTTTAAATGATAAAAAGAAATTAAATTGATACATAAATTCTACGATGCATAATCAGTTATAAATTCCACTTTGACATAGTTTTTGGATATCTTTCTTGTTATAATGACTATCCATTGACTTCACCAAATTAAATATTGGGAAAAAAATAATATTTACATATCATACACACAAAACCTTTGAAAAAATTATTATATGAAATGGAAGCATATATTTATATAGGTACAAAGCAAAAAGGTAAAGCAGATAGTGTCAGCCGTCAGCAAGAACTGACTCCCCTCATAACACCTCAAATAAACAATTGAATAAGTTAACTATGCAATTTAATCTATTATAACAATTCGAATTAACGATAAGATTGTACAAAGATTTTTTACATATACATTTCACATTCACATAAAATATTTTAAATCGCAAGATAAACTTTATGGAGAAAATGCTGTGACAAAAACGCATCATCTGCTGAATGTAAATTAAGTAAGTTATTTTTGGAGAGAATGTAAATTGTTTTAGGCCAAAAAGGCTCATCAGGTAGAAAGCACAATCGTTAAACTGAAAAAAATTGAGATTTTTCGGGGAGAGTTATCAATTCGAAGGCCTACAAAGGAAAATTCCTCCTCGATTCGTGACATAATTGGCGTAAAAATATTAAGTTTAAGCGTTGAATAAAGTTGATGATAGCTAGGGGAAAGAAAATCGCGAGACGAGTTTTCGATCAGCAAGAAGGATGTAATGCAGTCTGCGCCTTCTGCCTGTATTGTTCTTTATTATTGAATAATTGTTAGTTTCATAATATCCGTTTATATCAGAGAACAATTTTTTCTCTCCGATAAAATTCTGTGCCTAAAATGAAAGTTCCTAAATTAACTTCTATTGATGTAGCCATCCAATGTCAGCGAATGAAATATTCAGTATGAATAACATGTATCTCAAATGGTTCGCATATTTGCGTGATTAACGAGGGCCAGTAAAAAAGGATTTTAGGAGAAGTTTCTCTTTCAAAATATTATAATTTTATATCAACCAAGGGATTATCAGGAATAATTTCTCCTTTTTTGTTTAGTGAACATTCTCCAAAAACTAGAGGTTCCGTCTGGTTTTTAGAAACTTCTACAGTCAATAATAATTATGAATGATAAAAGATGCATTATTAGTTAGGGTCATGCTTGTAAATCTATGCTATTGTAATGTTGAAATGCTAATTCTCCATTGATAACCGCTTTGAAATATACGAGGAAAAATTTATTATGGATTACGTAATCACATGTCATTTTTTCTAAAAATTTGTGTATGTGAATCAAATAACGAAAAACCATTAGGCAATTGATTATTTAAATTTTACCCGCTTTATTGACTCAATCCTAAATATCCTTATTCCTTATTATTCCTAAATAATCACTGCTATTCATTCGTCAAAATTGTGATGTAATCCACTACGAGCAATGTAGCATCCGAATTGCTATGTAGTGTGCGCAATGAAAAACCCAATGATTTCCCTGGCAGCTTTAATTATCAACAACGGTTATTTGTTGTTGGGAGTTTTAAAACAACAGTAGGCGATATTGAGACTAATACTGTATCTTATTTAACGGAATTTCTAAAAATAATTCATGTGAAAAGACGTGAAGAAGAATTTAAGTGCAAGAAAATATATTACCTTTGAAATATAAAATTTCATTACTGACTGACAGTTCAAACTAAGCTCCAAAGTAGCTATTTTTCAAATGGATATTATATGTTTATTTATGAAAATGAAAAGTCTTAATCAATATTTGTAGGAATAAAATTTGGTGAAGGCTTGGATAACACAGTAACTGTTAAATATGCAGTTGATAGAATAGGCCTTTACTTTGTGGAAGTATAGAATGTTAACAACACTTTGCTTTCCACTGAAAATATTTATTTACCATTTAATATTTTCAGTGGAAAGCAAAGCGTTTTCATTATTAACTGTTAAATATCTTCACCTTGAATGTTGTATGAACAATATTACAGCAGGTTTTCAATTCATAAAGCATGCGAATAGCTTGTTTGTGAGATGATAAATATTTTAAAATTTTCATTTGCTTCAATTTAAGTTCTTTACTTTAATCACGGATTTTATCTGGAGGATGAAATTAATAGCTAGTTAATTCATGAAAACTAAAGAAGATAATTTAGAACAAGTCTGCGTGATTCTTCGTTTTCCGTACTTTGTTATTTTTTGACATTTTCATCATTTTTCTGTGGTCGTGAGTAGTTTAATAATTAGAATCGCTACTTTAAACTACTTTTCTATAAAAATGTTTTCAGTAGATTTACTCCGATAGTCAGTAGGAGACCGATTAAACCAAAAGTTAATATATTTAACAATCATTATTAAAACCAAAAAATAGTCTATTAAAAGTTACAAGGTCAATAATGACTATAAATGACCGAAGTTCTCCTACTTATTATGAGTAGACATTGATGATGAGAAATTTAATGAGCACAGTTTATTAAGCGTCACTCTGGATAATTACACTCCAGTTTATGAAGAAATGGTATTTACATTAATGCCTATGCTAATTTGATAATCATAAAAGTAAAGAAGATTCTACGAGACGGGGTTCCTTAAAAGAGATACTGCGTCCATTAAATTTATACCAATAAGAATGATTTTCTAGGCTCACCTCACGAAATCAATGTGACGTATTCATAACCATAAAAAGAATCAAAATAACAGCCGCTAGAGAATTTCGAAAGAAGTTATCCATACTTAAATTAGTTAATCCTTAATCCTTTTTTTTAAGTCAATAGTCAAGCTTTGAAGTGCATTAGGAGCACAAATGAATATTTCAAGTGAAATTAGCCAGTGACTTTTTACAATTTTCATGTCACTATCCATGTTCACCCATAATTGTTTCTGTCCATGTAATTTCTGCAGTCGATTTTCAACTGTTGAATTTTATTATGTAACTTCGTCCTGCGAAGGCAAACACTGGTGAATGGTCAAACCACATCACGTTCGTCCTCAAACGGCACGACCATATTCCTCTTTTTACTACGAATCAAATGTTTTCCTCCCAACTTAAAAGGTTTTTTTCATTAACTTCCTCTAATTTCCTTTTTTCTTGAGTGACAAAAACCTCCTTTGTCACTAATTGTATTATTATTTTCTATGAGCCATCTCTGAAGTGAGAATATATTGACGAATTGGTCAGGAGAACAACATACAATCGGAACCTCGTTTACGTATATAAGTTGTCATACCGAAGAAAACTTCTGTTTGATTCAGAATCACACTGCTCAGGCTCAGGGGTGTTTTTTGCTCCAGCCCTCTTGATGATTCATAGCACCTTATATCTCTGACTGCATCTATCACCGAGTCGCTTTTGCAATTTTACCACGTCAACTGCAGTTATTGGCTCATTTCTAATGTAAAATTGAAGTATTCACTGGGCCATTCGTCATATTTATTCTTCGAGAGAATTTATAAAGGAAAATAAATGGGATTTGCACTTATACTTACGAATTACCTATTTTTTTTACGTTACCTCCATCAATACACCCTCGCTAGTTTACACAAAAATAACTATCCTAGGGCGAGAAAGACGGCTAGCAGGTAACTGATACATAATAAGAGAGTATGGTTTTTTTTTAAAAATTGTCTGATTTATCAAATGAAAACCATTTCCATTATTTTACACTATTCAATCATCAAGTTTCAAACACTGTAAACCAGAAGGTAACCTAGAGGTTATAATAGAATGTTCATTAAAATATTGTGTGTAACAATTTAAAAGATTCGATACGATACAATAATGTTCACTTAAGTAGCCCACCATGCGAATATATGATTTTGAGTTCAGAGGGTTGATATCTATAATAGAGGTACGTCATGATCAAACCGGGAATTCTGTATTGACTCAGCGAATGTTCTTTTTTTCAAGTGGTTGTTTCAAGTCTGGTGTAGCTATTAGGCTCTTCAGACCGGGAGGAAGGGTATACAAGGATGGGAATGGGAGGGAGAGGAGGAAGTTTAGGATCAAAAAGACTCTAAAAATATGTTTCAACTAGTGAAACTACTGAATCACCAGTAGTACTACCATGACTGTGAATTACTTTTTAACAGTTCCCGTTGATATATCGTTAGGATAGTTTGAAGCATCGCCGTGCTCTAAAGTATTCAAGTGGAGCCACATTCAACCCCGGCGGTGAGGATCGATGAGGTAATCGTTCACATGTTTTACACAATATTTCTTCAAAGTCATTGCCTATTTCTTCACTCGCCATCTTCAGAGCACAATTTAGTACTCGCGACTTAAATACGACATCTGGCTCCATTTCGGTCTCACGTACATTCCGAAGTAATCATTTTGTTTCAGCACCATTGAGTACACTCGCGTGTGTGAAAATCGCGTAAAATCACTAAGCGTATTATAAATTTACTCCTCGGCGATAACACCGTGTCTCGTCCGATTTGTAGATTTGCTATCTCGAGGCGACGCTTATCACACATTCTGGTATCGATTTTGCTTATTGAAGTCCGAACAAATCAAGTCGTTCTAGTACACACTTGGTTTGTGTCAGATATATGATGATATTGCTTGATAGACGTATTGCGGCAGTAGCAGGGACGGAGAATTGCTATTATGCTCACGTTTAACTTCACAAACAACTGTATTACGGGCACAATGTGAAATAGAAAATTTTATTGTTGGCCGGTATAAGTCAAACTTTTAAAACTGTAAAGGGATGTTTGCAAAGAATGTTTTAAGTCACGGGATGAAAACGAAGGGGACTTAAGGAAACGGGCATAAGCCGAGGAGGAAATGAGGAAGAATCGTCAAATCATCATCAAGACTTCCGCCCACTGCTTTCGTATTATATCAGTTGCGTTTTCTCTTCTTTCCTTAGTTTGATGTGCTCCACTCCTGACTTTAACGCGTACCCAAAATATATGTCTTGATCTTTCTTATGCTACCTTATCTGCGTGTGGCATTAAACTTGTCGTTCTTCAGTCCTTATTTTCTGTAGCGTTTCTCTTTTTCGTTACGGGTATTGACTATCGATCGAACCAAATCTTCTGGCCATAAAACTCCTATTTTAGTCATTCCAGTGGAATATTAATTACATCCGGCGGCCGGGTTAGCCTGGGAGTAGCGAGCTCGCCGGCTAATCCAAAGGTCGCGGGTTCAAGTCCTGTCTATGGTATGAGAGTTGTGTTAGTCCAATAGGGGTTTTTTTTAATGAATTGAGGAAGTGACTATAGCCGTCGACACACTCTGTAAACTAAAATACTACCTCCGCTATTGTCCACATCATATTCCTTTTTGCACTCCTTAGTGCATTTTCTAGTTCCCTGTCTAAAGGTCATTTACTTAATGCAGTTCCCAATTCCACGTGTTACCCTGGCAATCGCTGCAAGGGCGCGTGGCAGGGTGTGAGCCACCGTCGTATATGCACTCCCACACACAAAAGTTAGAAATTATTCACACAGAATAAAACTAATTACGTACAAAACAGTATTCCTATCTTGCAGAATAGAGATGGGCAATCTCGATTCGATTCACTCGAAAATCGATTATTTTAAAACGATTATCGATTATTTTGAATCGATTATTGTGATGCGATTCTGAAACGATTAGATCATCTCCGATTCCGATTCAGTTACGATTTAGATGATCCGATTTTTCGAGCGAATCGATTCACACATTGCGATTCGAATCGATTGGGTCGAATCGATTCATTCCTCGAAATCGCCCATTTCTAATGCAGAACAATGTCAAACTACGTATTATTAAACTATATGCAAAATAACTACAAAGTATAAACACTACTTTTCCTAATGATCCCAAGGATCATATTTATTTGGATCCCTGATCATGCGGGGAAAAAAATGACATTTTAAATCTATCCGTTTTACAATCCACATCTCTGATTTTCGGTGCGTGATCTGATCTACCATAGCATTACGGTGTCTGCGATATATCTTAAAACCTCTTCATTGAAGTACGCACTCAAATTTTCATAATAAAATTAGCCTATACTTAAAGCCTACGATCAACGAGTTGCTCCCAAACTAATTCCTTCAATTACATCGAAGTTACACCGCTGCGTCGATCATACGTAATTTCATACTAATACTTCGCATTCCCGTCCCATACCTCAATTGAAGGATCCAATTATTTTACTTTGTGGTTCCATCACATACCCTCTACGTATTTCTCTTGGATCTCCCTCGTTTAGCAGCCTGCTTCCCCGTCAAATTTTCTTTAACCCCAAATAATGCATTTCATTTTTGCTAATTTGTTGTCCTACTACGCATCCGCTCCGAGGGAAACTTTGTGAATTTATTACGCAGTTCCTTTATCTTTGTCGAACTATAAATTAGTCTAATTGGTGTGTGCGTGTCTCTCTCCATCCCTTGGCATCTTCCGTGTGGGCCCCGATGCGGCGTTCGAATCAGGTGTTCTCGAACATTAAATCAGGTTTCCAAAAACACTTCCAATTTCTCCCCGCGGTCATTTATTACCCGGGGACCAGTTAATTACGTTCGATGTGACCTCGCAGCTCGTTACTCCGGCGGCGTCTCGGGTCGAAAAACCGGATCGCGGGCCGATTGTCGATTTATTGTGTGTATCTGAATATGTGATATGGATTCGTTTCGCAGGATCGTCGCCCCGAGGGTCGCGCCGTGAAATTGTTTATCGCGCCCCTCGCGACGGGACGTTCGTTCTGGGACACTCGAATGGGATGCGTTGTCGCCACTTGAGAATAAATTAGAAACGAGCCATTCGGAAAAATCAGCCCCAGTCGTAAATGTCCTCATCCTTAATTTTCGTCCGCCCAGTCGGGGTTGTTTTGGTTTTTAACGGGAGCGGGCGAAACGGTCCGATTCAAAAGTTGACGTGGGGGTGAGGGGAGGGGGATTCGTGTACCCCTCTTGACGACCGGCCCTGCTCCCCCGCCCACGCCCACTCGCCGCCCCTAGGCACGAAAGCACGCGTGTGTTAATACCATTTGTCCAGTGGGTGGTCGGCGCCGGCAGGATTCCCGCCCGACGACTGCTCCAGCATGCCCGCGCTAATGACAAGAGGGCCGTGGACCCCTGCCGTCGCCTGGGATGCGCCCTTGAGAATTCGGTGCCCGCCGTGATTAGTGGGCGAAATTAAATCGCCCGAAAGAGGGCCCTCGATGCCGTAGGCTGAGGGGTCCGCTGTTGAATATATATGTGCATACATCTTCGGATTCTAAAGCGGAGAGTTCCCACGGAGACATCCTTAACGGTCGTCGCCTTCGTAGCGAGACCTTTTACACTGGGATATCTCGCACCTGGAGTGTGCTTCAATCTATGGGACCCTCGCGAGGCAGGTTTAGTTTTCAAATTAGATTTGGTGTGACCTGAAGCAGCTAGGATCGTGAAAAATTTTTTAAGATCATATTAGTAGTGTCACAACGTAACTGGAATAATTACGATGGTAACCACTAGGTTGGCAATAGGTTGAATTACAAACTAAATTTACCGTTTAAATTTGGGGCAACACACTTTTTCCGAAGATGTTAAAGACATATTACAATCCTATTGCGGTATCAGATCACGGAAGTAAAATCGAGGAGATAGACTGTGGAACGGAAATTTGAGAGTTTTTTTACGATTAGAGATCCAAATAGGTGTGATCGCAGCCTTGAATAGGAGGCTTATTAGGTTAGGACGTGTACATGCTTAGTAGTTACCTTGCACGGGTCTTAAATTTACTCATATTCATAAAATTTTCTCAGCGTTATTTGAATATCGTTCTGTCACTGATTTTTTTTGCAGGTAAGTAGTTTCTTGCGTAGAGAATGATTTCTAATATTCGCATGTGGGAAAGCATGCGCAAGTATTGATGGCTAACCCCCTGCCACACGCCCTTGAAACGTCTTGCAGTATACGTGGGTCTTTTAGGAGAGCATATATTTAATCTTAGTTACGACACGTTTTTATCATGGTTATATTTTTAATATATTACCCTTCCTAGCCATATATATATTCATGAACAATTATAAAACAAACACTACTTTCTAGTGAAGTGTGAAACAATCATCTTCAATCCGTTTGTTAAATGTTGGCCTTGCGGAGAGGGTGGCTTCCATTGGCCAAATCCGTTCCATATACGCGTAAGAAATGGTTAGCCTCCATTTGATACTAGTAAACCAGAGAGCATAATCATGGGACAATTCCTAAAAGATTTAGATGGCAGGAAAATTAAAAACGTAAAACACCTTATAAGTATGACAACGAAATAAACACGTAACAAGTAATATTATACAGAACTTTATTCTCACGGTATGAATCGTTTCCACGCACCGACGTCATCATCGGGCACAACAGTCCGACAATACACATAGTTCAGCATAAAATAATTATCAAATAAAATATTTATCTATCAAAATCATAGCGTACAGTTTTACATTGTTTGAAAATTAATTCCCTTCTAAATCTTATGATATTATGGTTGGAGAGTGTCTTGAAGATACCTTTTCCTTTCCCGTTCTTAAGAAGTCTAAAAAGTTTTTAAGTGAAAAAGATAAAAATATTACATGACTTGTCTTCAATTCTTAATAATTTAGTTTCCTAAAAGAAAGGTTCGGATTCCTGTTTCACATTTCACTTTTCACTGACGGTCTTCGTTATTAATCATTGTCTATGAATCATTATCTTAGATTTCCTGACGGTTTTTGGCAATATGGATGGAGAGGAAAATCCACAGACTTTTTCAACAAATTTAATTAATTTGATTAAACCTTTATTGGCGGACACATTTACGGCTTTCTTTGTATTTCTGAAATACGTTCTTTTAGAAAATATTCGCCGAACCCAAGTTGTCCTCCATTATTCTGTGCATTAAGAATGTGTATTTCTCAAAAACACTCCAGGAATCTGTTTATGTTTATTATTATAAATTATCTGTAACCGGGACTGCCGGAATAAAATTTTAATTATATTCCTCCATGGATTCAACAAGTTATAGCAATTTTCCATTACCTAATTAATCTTCTTCTTATATTAATTTACTTGGTTAGTTTTAAAATAAAGTCTCCCTCTAACTTATTTTCACGTTATTTTGGGAGACCTACCCCCATAAAAACGGGATGGGGAAATATACAATGAAGTCGTGAAAAAACCTTGTACCATCTGTCCAAGGTCATTAGTCTAAGCTTGTGAGTTAACATTGCTCAGCCCCCCTTGTAAATGTACAGATATACATGCATTCTCTCCGTTTTTCACTGATTGTTTTCCGAGAGATGTTTTCAAAGTATACTGCGTTCTTTCAACAGATTCGTAAAAAGAGCACTTGCTAAGAGCTTTATTCTTTCCACATTTACGCTGTCCGGACTTAGGACGTCCAGAGCGAAACTTAACACAGTATCTGAGGAAAACTACTTTAGCATTTCGGATACTAAGAATTTACTCTCGGAGAAGTGAGATGATGTAGAATTGTCACTGTAAAGTCTCTTATTTCCTTATTATTTATCCTCGGACATCGTATTTATTTATAATGAATTAATATAAAAATAATATATTGTATATAATTATAGTTTGAAATAAATGAATCTATATGTACTAATATTTAAAACTCGCTTGAAGCATCGTGACAAGATTTCTTTCCCAAGGCATTTGGCGTAGCTAAGAATTTAAGATTTACTCATTTGTGGAGACCTTAAAAGACGATCGAAGTTAAAAAAAAGTATCATCTACGTCCCAGACATAATCTCCCTGTGTCATTTGCTATCTGTGAGTATGAGTGTTGATATCATTTAGTGGAGATAATAGAATCAAATTGGTCCTCGAAACTTCTCTGACATAATCGCCACCGCTACATGTAAACGATGAGTGCCAGGTAGTTCAAAGATTAAAATTCTATACACGTTTAGCGGTGCGGTACGATTATTCATTTGCGATGTCACTCATTTGTTCCAAGAGGGACCGATAACTCCAATAAATTCAATTAGGCGAGTGACTGAAATGAAAAATTTCCTTCGACCGTTCTTCTTGTGGAGAATATCGCCCTCGAGTCGCTTTCTACCTCGTGGCTCTTGTGGATCGCGAAGTTGTCACTTTGCATTCCGGTAGCTAACGACGAGAAAAACTGAGAAAGACCTTAGGAGGGAACCTGAAGGCGGAATATGCCCTCGGTCGCTCTCCTGGGAGACCTGAACGCACGGCAGGTCAGGGTCTCCCTCAGGGTTACGGATTTGGTTCGCCAAGGTTCCTGCTCGGACTGCTCATTTTTTCATTCGTCAACAGCGACTCCGACCCCAAACTCGACTCGACTCCTGTCATGTCTAATTTTCGAATTTCACTCCTTAGAAAAGACGACAGAGTGACTAGTTCTTGAGAAGTTGAATGTATTAATATTGATAAATAAAAATAAACTGGGCAATTTTTTAAACAAATACAAAAATGAATTTACAAAATACTTGCCTATTATTACAAATTCCTACGCGCAGAATATCATTAACAAATCTATTGACTACTTTCTCTGAAAAAAAATTGTACCAGTTACATTCTATTTCATTAATGGCATCCAACCTGATGTAATTATTCTTAGAGCAGACAACAGCCTTTCAACATTGAATTTCGTTGATATTAAAGCTCTTACCACTGGGGAGAGATGCTGGTTGATTTCAAGATACAAAAAAATTGCATCCAGCACTGAGATTTAAATGAACTATCTAAATTTTCTACCTCTTTTGTTGTAAGTAAGAAGTTTCGCCGGATGGTCTTCAGGGTTTCCCATTAGGTGAGTAGGAGTCTTTAATTTTGCTACTACTTTTTGTACGTTCCTTGCAATCTAAGTATTTTTCAAAACCGAAGTCATCCTTAGTTGATAAACTTGAAAATGCCGAAGTATCACCAAATGCATCTTCTTACAAACATTACCGAAGTCCTTTCATCCTTGCTGCCACTTCATATAGCATCTTTTACTGTAGTCAGAAGTTGATCATTCGACAGAATCAGGATCATCTTGTCTTCGTAAACACCTGCGAGTTAAAACTTATTCACTAATAATAGTACCTATCTTCGCTTCATTGAAGAAGTAAAAAACTGTAATAGGAGTTCATGCCTAATATACCTTTGCCCTCTTGATTCCGGATGCAATTCGCTATAATATCCATTTCGCTAGTGGTTCGTAATTATGAGATAAAAAAAAATTATTTTTTTTAAGTAAATGGAAATTTAAAAAGTTTGAAAGCATTGACCTCATGTCACGCTTATGAGACGGCAAAAATATGGTTGCATTTGTGTTTTTTGGGATGGGAATTAATAAAGACACACAAAAGTCTTCTGGCCTGACACCTTCCACACAAAATACTATGTATGAGCTATTAAAATATGGTGCTTAACTTTTCCTGAACATTAAGGTATTTTTTCTCGAATATTATCTACGGTGACACCTTTTACTCATTATAATATTTTATTGTGACACTTTCTATTAATTTTCTTTAAAATAATTTTCTGTTTTCCTATATATATAAAGTAGGTCTACCTAAAATTGTTACCTGTTACCCTGCTAATCGAGGGAATCTTCTCATTAAGGAGGGAGTGTTCCTCTCCTTGGAATTCACGTGACATAAACTCCAAACTTGTTTTGGTGCTTCCTGAACCATCTCAAAGTTTTCCATTTCCTACTTTATATACATTTATTTACATACATACATAATTTACATTTTGTTCAAGGTCTTCCCGCCTTCCTTCTTCGATTCCTGCGTCGATGTCGTCCCATTGAATTTTTCGGTCTCGTCATAATGCTCTCTTTGAGTTCCTTTTAAGGCCTCCGTATTCCATTTAACGGAGATTTTGGGTTTGAGGGCGGGTGGGAGGAAGTAATGGAGAGATGAAGAGGGATTTATCTCAGGGCGGGGCGCCCAAGTCCTTTGTGGTGTTCATAAAGGTTAACCTACCTTTAACCGGCTCATTACAAATCATCATTCTATTTATTGATCCTCTTTCGCTATGTAATTTCCTTTAACCCCAATCTACATTTGAATGGGTCTAAATTGCTGTCTGGATCCGAATCTGCGCCGGAGAATAGTGTGCGTCAGTTTTTATATCGCCGTTTCTTCGCCTGTGTCCAAACCATGACGTATTCTAAATTGTCTCTCAATGTATCCATGCCTCTTTCATTTTCCAATATCACCCACGTCTGTTTCGGCGTTTAAATGTCCGCTGTTGCAAAACCGGACCAATTTCTCCCCCCCCCCGGCACATCTCTTGATCCCAAGCCATATTCTCCTCTCTCATCATCACCAAACCTACCCCCTGCACCTCATTTCAATCCTCCCTGCACAGGTGTTGGAGAATCTGTCACTTCCACATGCTCGTCGTATACACTTGAGTACTTTCTGTTCCTTCCTCTGAATGACTAGACTACCTTTCAGCACGTTCACTTGGATCGCTAGTATATTGTTTCAGTTTTTATTTCTAATAACCTTGCACTGTCAAACAACTAACTTTGTCTAACTTACTCATTTGTTTTTTATCATATGATATCGAACACGCTATTAAACACTCATAAGTTTTCCTTTTACTATTTTTACCTCAGAATATTTATTGTCACAAAACTAACTTTTACAATACGCCCAAAGAATTATAAAAACTTATCACGACCAGGGATTCGACGTAAACAACGTCATCATCAGCTGTAGGAACCCGTCTTTCCCCTTCCGAACCCCACGGAAACGGGGAAGGGGGGGGAGGGGGTCTGGAAGGGGAAGTGGGTCAGATTTTTAATGAATGTTTGTTCCCTGCACCATCCCCTATTCTCTCCGCCGCTATCAGTCAATAGCTTGTTATTCACTCCGTTCCTATTACTCATGCCTATCTTTTGTTTTATCTTGATTTCTATTTCCCCCTCTTCTTCCAATGACCTCCACCCCTCCGAGCACCATGTTCAACCGCAACCGTGACCCCCGCCCTTCTCACCAACTACCCACTTCCCATTTCTAGCCCCCTCTCCCTTCCCCTTTTTTCCCAGCATAAGGCATATATATATATATATATATATTGGTTCGAACACTAGTGGAACGTATAAAGACACAGGACACAAAAATAAAAAAACTCACAGTGATGAAGAATTTTCGGTGGCACCACCACCTTCGTCCGTTCAGGAGAGAATCAGAGATGAATGAGATTTCATTTTGTGTCCTCTGTCTCTATACGTTCCACTAGTGTTCGAACCAATATTATTCACATTGTGAACCTTTTCGAAGTGATTATATATATAT
>WURS02431153.1:0-15801 GCA_011762765.2 Rhinocypha anisoptera | reverse complement strand
CAAGCAGGTCCCGAAATTTCTCTTACCAATATGAGTATTTAAGTGTTTCCTTCTATGTGTGAATGTGTATAAGTGTGTGCATGTGTTCGTGTATATATATATATACATACTCTCTCCTGAACGGACGAAGGTGGTGGTGCCACCGAAAATTCTTCACCACTTTGAGTTCTTTTCTTTTTGTTTCCTGTGTTTCTGTACGTTCCACTAGTGTTCGAACCAATATTATTCACAATGTGAACCTTTTCGAAGTGATTATATAATATATATAAATGTGTGTATACATACGGACATATATGTTTTCCGCTAATATGTAAAAGGTGTTACTTTTAATCGTTTGTTTCCGCCGGTCGAAATGCTGAAAAACAGTTATTTTTCGCTTGATGCTTAAGATAATCTTTATCTGAGTACCGCACATTAAATAATCCCACTAGAAAGTAATTTGTAGGTATTTTGAGGAAATACTTTTCCGGCACTCACCGTCGGTTATAGGATTGAGTGATACAGTGACGTACAGCTTTTCGGGATCGGAAACTGGTAGAGTTATGGGATGGCCTCCCGAGGGATGACTTCCATTTTCCGTTCCGAGATCATTACGTGACATTACGACTCCGCTGCGTTCGCCCGACCTACGTAACATTGTTTTTTTTCGGGTAAGCCCGATACGAAGACAGGTGAAGGGTTACGGAACGACGAAACGGGTTGGAGTGACGCTGCAGGTTGGACCGGGTCCATTCCTGTGCGGGTCCTCGCCCCCCTTTCCCCTTTCACTCTCTCGGATGCCGACCGCTTTAATTTTTTCCCTTCCCTCCTCTCGCTCGGTTCCCCAGAGGACGCCCCCCCCCCGGGGGGGCACCCCTGATTTCTCGGATTCGTCGAGGGCAGGGGAAACCTCAACCGTGTCGCCCCGAACATCTTCAAAGCACCATTTCCGTGATTCCATCAGTCATACCCTTCCTCCCAGGTGGTTCTCCGTGTTCGTCGTCATGTAACCTCAACCTCAATACCTACCCCCAACGACTGTTCACTACCATTTTGAACTTGATCATGTCATCCTTAGACCCTCTCGCTCGAGAGTGCTATTCATTTCTTATCCGCGAACGCGTCAAATCTAATCCCCAAGCCTTAGTGTTTCGGTCTGGGATGAAAGCTGGGAAATTGATGTTCGACTACTTACTTGTATTACGTCTAACGTCCGAAGACAACCTTTACTGCGCGTAAAAATTGTAATTACATATTTCGTAATTTCACTGAAAACACAGGTTTTGCTCTACGTGCACCTTGAATGTTACGTGTTTCGTAGGAAATTCATAGCACCGCTTTTGGATTAAATCAATAAGTGAATGGTGCCTAAAGTGTACTTTAATAATTAAAGCGACGATCGGACTGTACTGATACAGTATGCCTTCCATCTAGAGGTCAGGTGAAAGGCTTAATTTTCATCAAGTATTGTTTTTGGATAACAGTGGAATTTTGTAAACACTGTTTTCGTGCATTAAGGCGTGATTGTTATTTGGATCATTATAATTGGGCATTGAGTCATATCATATTTTCCGAAGATGTCACATACCAATTCATCATGGAACAAGATTTTTTTTCCCAATGGAATCGTTTCCTTGAATTGTTTTCAGGTTGCGAACTGTTCTCGGAAAATCTTACCCAATTACCAGCGTGGCTCCACTCCAAATAGCTTTATTTGCAGTTAAGTACCGAACATTCATGAAATACGCTAGGGTGGAAATATTTTTACGTCATATATAATTTAGATTTGCAAAGCATATTAATGTTTTTATTCTCAGGTAATAAATCATCGTTTCCCTCTTAATTCTAAAATGAGTTACGCAACACGAGGGGAGGTCAGAAAACCGTTTACAGGCATTTAAAAGCTTACTGGCTTATCGGTATATAGTTTCGATGCACGAACATGAATTAATTTGGAATTATGTCAGTCCAGTTATCTCTCAAACTCTATACTCTTTTCTTTAGGAATCCCGTCGTTAAATTCTCCCCTCTTTTATTTTTATCTCGGGTTGACTTTTCACCTTCCTGAGGTCACGGCCTTTTAAGCCACGGACAGCGGTCGAAACTACTCACGAAAGCTTTAAAAGTCTGTCGGGTCGTTGTAGGGTTCTGAGGTATCGGACTACTCGCACTTACCGATCGGGAAAAAGGGTGTGATTTACGATCGCCTGTGGGTCCAGGTAGGTATTGGGAGGATTAGAAAAAAAATACAATAGCTGACACTCGGAGTCTGTACTCCTTCGTCGTTCTTATCACGCACACTCTTCGAGGGAGGAGAAAAAAGTAGAATAAGTAGTCCCGGCGCGGTTTTTTTTTCACTCTTTTGGCCCAATGCCGGATTTCCCACCTTACGATAAGCCGCGTCTCATGCCGCATCGAGGGTTTCTGCGTGCGCTATCGGCGCTGCAACTCGGTATCGAATATATTTATCCGAAAGTTCTTACTGTTCGAGGGCACGAAGAGCGTGTCCCGTGACACTGAGTAAAAAAAATAACCATTCCCTCTCGGCCGCTCGGCGTGAAGTGAAGCGTGTCTCGGAAAATTCCTTTCCCTAACCCTTGCTCATTTTTTCATTACATGGTAGGCGGATCATCAAAAGAAAATCAGTTCATGTTTGCAAGAAATATTACCGAAGCACTATTAAGGAAACATTCGATGTATTGCGAACTTGACGGTATTTTCTCGTTAAAAGCGGCTCTTATCGCTCGCCGCTTTCAGTGGCTCTTTACGCTAAGGTTTTAGTCATCGATGCAAATAGATCAAATGCTGGAAATATCTTCGTTCATTGCGTAATTGTTGAACGTGTGTCTCCATAAATCATCGCTGAAACGAATATTGGTTGCTAAGTGTCATATAAAGTGTTTATTTTAATGACCTTTTCACTCTTGAGTAATCGGCAAACGATGTTTCATCGTTCATTCTTATCTATGCCGTCGTTTGACTCATTCCGGTGGGGATAATTTATCGTATACTTAGTATTTTTCTGGTCATTCGTCATTCATTTCATTGGAATAAGTTTATATGAAATTTTATAATATTTCTCTTTATCGTCATGCTCTTTTGAGCAATTTGATGAAAAAATAGGTAAGAGTTCATAATTTATTTTGTTTCAGATTTGATGGTTTTTTAAATAACTGTTATATTTCCACAAAAGATGTGAAAATATAACAGTTATTTAAAAAACCATCACTCTATCACGGATTTCCACCAAGTGACGGCCTCCACAGTGAACTTTGTTTCAGATTTGATTTCTTATGGGAAGATGCCTCACCCTTACATCTTATTTGGTATTGTAAATGAGCAGCTATACATTCAGCTATGGCTGACGGAAGAACTCTTTCAATTCACCATTATATGAGTGCCTAGGTACTATAATTGACTGATACATTAAAAACTAAATTTCTTGTGACATAAGCGTCCATGAAGCTTTCGGGCATGTCGTTTTCCATGCTTAAACTTGGTGAAGTTACCTTATTTTCTGGCTTATAAGACGCCTGGGCATTTAAGACGTATCTTACGATAGGTTTGGTCGAGTATTCCAGGAAAATAAATCACGCTTCTGTTACCATAAAGGCCTCAGTGTGATTTTCTGTAATTTATTTAGAGAAAAGACCGCGTCCGATAAGCCGAAAATTCACTAATTATTGAAAATGAATATTTCTAATGATAGATTAGCATTCACATTATTATTCATTAGCATTATTTTAGAAAAGTCTCCGTTGTCAGTAAGAAGTTCGAATACCTTGGATGAAGGATTATATATGTATCGTCATCATTTACGCGTATTCTATAAGATGAAATATGTTGACAATCTCTTCATCAATAATTGTAAGTACCTACTTCCTGCCTCACTCCGGAGTTATTTTAAGATATGTTTTTCCGTCTCTACATTATTGCCTAATATTCTGTCTCATATTAGGCGCTAGAATCTCATATTATTGCAGCATGTCTATTATTCATGAAAATTGTTAGATTGATTGACACAAATTTCTTGTAACTGAAACATCAATGAAATATGCAAGCAATGAAACAGTGGATAAATGATAACTAGAGAAGGACTTTTGCCCTTGAGAAGAAAATTCTGAAATAAATTCATGGATGGGCGTTTACATTGGTGGACGATTGCATTGTTCACAAATATGTGCAAGACTGTGGTAACGTACCTTAGTTAACATACTGGATTTCCCTTGAAGATTCCACTTCTGTAAACCATGCTTGCAGTACGTACTGTGAATCCTTAGCGAGAAAGTGTTTCTGATAAGCAGTTGATTAAAATCTTCATCCGTTTATGGAAGACTAGGAAATATCATTAAGGAGAAAAGGATTTCTAATTAGTATGAAAACCTAATATTGATTATTCATCAAGAAAGTTTTGGGCGGTTTCAACAAATTGGAAAAGTTTAATGCTGCCGCACCGAGATCACAAGCCATTTGACACTGTGTGGGCTTTAAGAAAGCCTAGTCTGTGCATTAATTGGAATTAACTGCATTCCTACTACATTTAATCATGTACTCATTTACATGTCATTATATAAAACTGCTGTTTTGTGAAATTTAGTTACTTTATACGCAGACTAATTATTTCTGTCTAGCAATTAAAAAAAAGAACGATCCTACCGTCTTCGCAGAGAGAACGGATATTACCGTAGTTTTACAAAGAACGAAGAAAATTAAACCATAAATCCTCAGACCGTAATTCGCTTTAACTCTTGCGCCATAAGCTGCCATCCAAAAATACCCCCTTTTAATTGGGACAAGAGGGTTCAGGGGCTCCGCGTTCACCCTCAGCTCCCCTGACTGGATTTCGCGACTCTCGTGATATATCGGCGCGGCTCGCGAAACGAAGAAGATTAAGCAGTAAATAGCCGGGCCGCGTTTCTTCGTCGGACGCTTCAAAGTCATAACGCGATACCCCGAGGCGAGCGGCGGATTGGTAGGGGCCTCCGAGAGCGACCCGCGTGCATGCACGCACACGCACGTGCGTAAGAAGCTCTCTTAACGCGAAACAACGTTAAGTAAGGTAATGGCCACGGTGACTGGGGTCGAAGGGGACTCCCTCCCCCTATCCGTTCCACACTCGCCCTCCGAGAGCACGAGCGACATCTCTGTGGGGATCTCTGCCCGTCTCAGCATCCGTCGTCCACCCACGCTTGCTCAACCCAGTGACTCCTCTCCTACCATCTCTCCCCACCTCATCCATTACCAACTCGGTATCTCTCTCTCTCTCTTCTCCCGCTCTCCCTACCTTATGATGAGACTGATGAAGTCGACATGTCAGATATATTTGTATATCGTTTTAGTCCTGCACCGACGTGAATGATAATCGTGGTTTGTTTCAAGCGCAATCGCATTTTCCATTGTGAAATGTGAGATCACGGACGGCTATGTTTGGATTTCGTGAAAAAACTTAATCGTCTTTTAGTTTCCGAAAATGAGTACCATTGAAAATTGAGCGTGGTGGCAAGAAGAAGAACCTATGGCGAGCATCACCTTTCTCGAAAAAGCAGAACGGCGTCAACAGGCTTCCTCACGACTCGCACAAAAATATACATAACGGTACGATATTAAATCGTCACGAGCATCGATGGCGACCGGCTAATTGACCCGTCGACCGGCTTACTCTAAGGGAAAACAAGGTTCTCTCGTTCACCCGATGAACAAGAGAATCCAGTGATCCGTTTTTGTTGTTTCACCCTGGCTGGATGATGGAATACTTTCTTGACGCCGTCGCGTATTTCCGACGGAAATGAATGAAAAATGATCCTGGGTCCGTATTCCAATGGGATGACAAGGTGCCTCTGCCTCCCCTCCCACCCGCTCCCGATCGTTCCGGTCTGGACGAGGCACTAATTAACTGCCCCACCGCTCTTCGCTCCGCTCTCCTCACTATGTGGTTACATCGGCAATGCTCTCTCGTTCCTACATCACCGGCTTCCTTCCTGTCTCTTCAACGACTCCCCGGGAACCGCCGCCGTCTGGCCTTTCACGGCCAACTTCGACCACCACCGCTCGAGACCCAGATGGTAAATTAAACATCCTGGGGTAGCATAGACAGTCGGAAGACTGAAATTTCAAAGGTATCAAATAATTATTTCGTCACTGGAGAATGGCATTCGACATTTCCTTTCAAGAAGTTACGCAAATGAGAAAAAATAATGCAATTTATACCGCAAATATACTAACATTATTCCAATCATTTGACTAATGGCAAAAACCATGAAAAAGATACCAAAGGCAAAGTATAATATTTATTGTGTGACGCTATCATCTAATGTAAATAAATAATAAAAAAATACTCAAACTTTGAACGTTTAAACATATAAAAGCAGTGCATTCATGTTTTTTCGTCCATAGATCCAAATGTAATAAGGAAGAGGTTTAAACTTTAAAGAAAGCTGGTCAATTATTTAAGATTAGAAATGACTTCATAGTGATATTCTTTGTAATTCTTTAAACATTCATTGTAAGTTAATGCTATTAACATAATTCAAAATTTAATCTTTAGGCAGCATCTCCAATGTCCATTGTGAAAGGTAGACGGTACCAGAGAGTCTTACATTATAATCCTCAACTATTGGTATACTATTACACCGCTACAACGTCTAATGGTTATGATCGTAGTCGCTGCTTTTAAATTGCCAGTGTAAATGACTTTAATCAAATCTATGTGAAAAATTATTTTTAAAATCATTTGAAGCCAATAATGATTATGACCCAGGAAATGGATAATCAATTATTATACAGAATGAACACCATCAATGCATTACCCAGTAGCATATCTTGGTGCTAATAAGCACCAACAAGGGTTTAAACCTTTCCGTGGTCGGGCCTCATAGAGAGAAGACGACTCGATTTGAATGGTGTTAAATAGTTCACCTAAACCCAAGAGATGTCGCCTGTGTGCGCATGCCAGCCGATGCCAGCCAGCCAGGCTGGCCAGGCGCCAGGCCATAGCACGCATAACACAATCCAACACAATCGAAACAGATTTGAGACTGGGCATATGTTTATGCATATTACGGTATTGCATTTCACATTTCATTCCGTGTATTAGCATCATATTGCACGCCGTATATTAGAAGTATTTCAATCTTTTCTGAGAAAACATGTTATCCTATGTTATTCTTTGTGAAAACGTGTTGTAGTCCTGTCTACTTACCCCTAAGTCTGAATGTGCACCCCATTCGGCCCACCACAAAAACTAAAGAGGACGGTTCATTTCATTGCAACTACCACAGTGAACAAAGAAAGGTGAAAAGGAATGTGCTAGCATACATATACAACAGAATCTCCATCACAACTGTGAGACAATTTCACACCGAGAGAAAATTTCGACTCGAGAACGTGAGGATATCGGGTCAACTATACCCCAGGTCTATTTAGTCAAATAAAGAGGAGGGATACTTAAAAAATCACAATTTATGCAAAAGCATTAATTTTTTCATTCTTTCATTCATTTTTTAAACATCGCGGTAACTTGAGGAACAGTCGAATCTCTTGGGTCTTGAGTCCGAAGTTGAATCCTATGTTCTCGATCACTCTGAATAATATGATTTCCTGGTCATCCCTTTTCTTATTTTTAAGCGAAGCTAAAGATATTCATCATCATAAAAAATCGCCGATACCGATGAATCTTTCTATGCCACCCACCATTGCCAGCCGATAGATCGTTCACTATGAGCAATTCACTCAAGAACGACTCGCACGAAACAAGTCAATAGGTTACAAATGAAAAACGCTATTCGGCTCCGAATGGTTCGCACACAACAAAAACATTCGACGATAAAGACAGAATTTGTTGATACTTTTGGTTTCAGTTTCACAAATTATTTATCAAATGACTTATCATTGGAGCTTTTTATTTTGGAAACGTTGAAGAATATCATACGTTTATTTGTTTTACGCTTATATTTTTATTCATCACTCATACTTAGCCTTAAAGCGAACATGGATGGAAAAATTAAAGTGTCTTTTGGAATAAAGACCTCTAAGCAAGGGTCTGTGCAGAAAAAGCCACCTGCCGTGAAAAATGATGTGGAGTACATCAGTAGCTTCGACAGTACCTGCAAACCTATGAGGTAGCTATTTAGTTGAGTACTTTCCTAGTTTATGACTGCTCTAACATTGGTGTGTCAAATCGTTTACACATTGGCGTAATTTAATTATGTACACTATATCTCATTAAGGACAGACATCAGCTATGTATGCTGCAGGTTCAGTAGATGTGAGTGTAATCAATGCCATCAACTATAACCGGATGATATTTTCATTCATTATATCCCATGCGGTAAATGATTAATAGCTTCATTTGATTCCAGAGTTATAATCTTTCCGAAACTGTAGGTTGCATCCTATCAAATCCATCGTCGTTTAGAGAATTAAAAATACTATTTATTCGGGGAAGATTGGGAAAATTTTAATAGTAGCCTTTAATAATGTCCAACATGTTAGAATACTTACGATGTGAATATTTCCATTTACGGTACGGTTTCTCAATATGAATTCATCTCCAAAATTGTTCAAATGACTTATTGTTTTGATGTGATCCAGTGATTGGTTAGAAAGATAATGAGGAAATGGCAATGGAATAAATACTCACCATCTTTTCTGAACCCATTTTTCAGCTCGAGAGTTATTGTCACTTGATAAGGGATAATGGTATTTTCATTTAGTTGTGCTATATATGTCAGTGATTTCATTCTATAATAGCACTGGGGAGTTCATTTTGTTGATGTAGAATTGCCTTTTTTAAAAAATGATTATTGTAAGTATAATTGTCTCCTTATTTTTCTGGAAGGTGTTATGGTAATGGGAACCCGATCTTTGAGAACATTAGACAAAGTGAGCGGAATTTAAAATTTCACTAGAAAATATTTCAAGGAACTTTGCTTGTAGAGAAGTCATCCTCAGCGGTGGAATTACTTATAATCAGACAGTCACTGCAGCGTGTGCGACAATATCTAGACAGTTGTATGTTTTCTGCAATCATTATTTGTAATTTTGAACTGGAAAGGCATAATGAATATGTGAATTTGCACTGAAACACAATGCTAAATTTTAATTGTTATGTATCTAGTTCTTCATTTTTCCTATGATTTTCTTACTGTAGCATGGCGTTCATTTCTCTTCTTGGAAATTCCCTGTCTTCATATGTTATGTCTTCCGTTGTTTAATAAATACCAAAGCCCCATTCTGGTATTCTTCTGTTTCTTTTTCGTTTATATACCATCAATAGTGGTCTATTTTGCTTCTGAGTGCATTCATTTAATTTTTCTCTGAAGAACATCTCCCTCAAGACCATTTCACCCTTGGGAGGGCTTTCTGTATCCTCAGGTCTCCCACCTGATTTTCTCATTACTTCTCATGTGACTTTTTTCATATTGTAGGTATTCCTCATAGATGGAAAATGGAATGGATTGAAATACATGTAAATTTCCTTTGGGTAACATTGGGAAAAATATTGAGAATAAAGTGTTTTTTTTTTTAATTTTTCAGTCCCCAAAAAATAAACATTACACCTAATACTGTTGGATGTCCATAAAGGTCTAATGATAATGCTTTATTTGCCCAAAGACCTCAGTAAGTGTACTTGATAGAAGGCACATCAATATATAATGGGTGTCACTCTTACAAATATACAAAGAGAAATACACAAATATAAATTTATAATAAATATATATGGACAATTGGAAACACAGGTACATACAGACAAATAGAGAGTATAAAATAATGAAAATACAATTATAATTTGTCATCTAGATATTCATTTATAGAATAGTACATTTTGTTAAGCAAGAATTTTTTTCAATTTTGATTTTAAACTAATAACACAGTTGATCCTCCTGATATTTATGGGCAATTTGATATATAATCTCAGACCCATTTCATGGCGTCCTAGTTTAATTGCTTTTGTGTATATGGATCTGAATATCTATCTGGTAGTGTAGAAGATTTTTAGTCCTGGCTGAGTGATCATGAAAATTGGAATTAACAAGAGAAGTCTGGCAAGTGAGCCTTGATAAATAGCAATGTTGAAAGGATGTAAATACATAGTAGAGGAAGTAGTTGCAGATCAGTGAAAATTGGTCTGGAAGGTGAATTAAATTGTTTACCAGAGATAATTCGTATAGCTCTCGTAATTCTCGTAATAATTCGTTTTGTCTCTCCTGGAAATAATTGAAAGTTGTACACACCATCCCACCATTGCCATTTGAATCACTGAAGTGTGAAATTTCTTCCACAGTGCAAATGAGGCATGCAAGACTGGTGAACTGGTGATCCCTTCTCGGGGCAACCAAATGAAGGAGCAGCTGAGCAAGATAATGAAGTCAACTGTGGCCGAGAATGGTGAAGGGAGGAAGGAAGGTGTAGCTGTGCCGCCCCAGGCATCATCTCTAAGCCTTGAACAACTGGCAGCGCAGGAGCTCTTAAAAGGTGCCTTAAATGAATTAAATAAATTTTTTGTGTTAAATAGTGCCCTCATTTGAGTCAAACCTCATGAATGGAAGAAATTTAGAACTTGCTTGAAGTTAGAGAGGCCCTAACTGGAAAACTACTATAGTTATAAGACCTGATGATGTTACTGAGCCATATATAGTTATACTGAAAAACAGTCATAAAATAAAAAAGTTTTTATGTGGAAAAGGCAACATTTTATTTCAACCCTTTACTACTATAGCTAGATAAATAAAATTTTGAGTTGTTACGTAAATTAATAAATGGATAATATTTACCAAGTTTGATCAAAATTCATCAAGGCGGGCTGTGTTTTAACTGACATGAATTGGCCTTTACTGGTAAATTGTGAATTCATTACACTAAGTTAATTTGATTGATGAAGTTTAGAAGGTATAGAATATTATATTTGTTCTAGGGCATACTTGCTTTTTAGTTCATGAAAAAGTAGCAATAAAATGGATTAAAAATTACTTTTTACATACTTACTTTTTATCTTTTCACTTTGAAAAACTTTTAAAAACACATTTTAAATAGGGTATACTCGGTTCTAAATGATTGGATGTGAAAACTTTAGATCTTTTTGCTCATAATTTGACTTTCTGTTACATTTAACTTTTAAAATGTTTCATGGATGAAAATTTTTAGCAGTTAAGGGGCTTTTTTTTAGCATTTCCCACAGTGGAAAAAATGGACTTCAGTATAAATCTTACTTTGTGCATTAGAATTATTTTATTACATTTATAAGATCATTAAATAAAACTAAGCTTTTATGGATGCTGTTGCTATGCATTAGAAAGTTGTTATTATTCGATTTTTTGCACATATATTATTATTATTATTAATTTAAAACATTACCATTATGAATCCTGCAAAAGAGTGGTTAGTTGGTCATGGAAAAGGAAGTGGTTGGCTGAGGCACCCAGGACCTTCGTGATTCAGAGAGCACAGTTATGCTTTATTATTCTAATTCAGACATTGAAATAATGTTATAGTTGAGCACTTTGTTAATATATTATTTATTTGATTTTATAGTCACTCTCTTTTCCCTCTAACATATGTTTCAGATGCTGAAGGACTTGCCCTGCATGATGCAAAGCCTGTGGATGCTGTGCCGCTGCCCACTGACGAAGATGCAAATGGAGTGGAGGTAAATCAAAATGCAAATTTACACGTGGCTAAAATGTACATTCTTCCCTCCTCATGGTCTGTGATCTCGGCATGGTAGAAGGGTTTATGCATTTCAGTGATCCATAATGGCTGGAGCAATGGCGAATGTTCCTACTAGGGTCACCCATGCCAGGTAGATGAAAGGGTAGGTGATCTCTATGTCTGTGTAATAACCTGCAAGCCACTTCAAGGGCATGTGTCAGGGGGTGAACCATCCCACTGGGGTGGGGACCGTACCCCTGTAATGGAAGAGGCAAGGCTTCTGTGGTTGTCATCTCATGAAATCCTTGCAACACAATAATTACAAAGAAGACAAATACATGGATTATATGGATGATGTCGATGACAGGAAAGTTAGAGAATAATCTTGAGATGGATGAAGTATAAATGCAGATACTAGGGCCGAGTGATTAAATATGGAGAGACCCTTGAGATTATTGGTTGGAGTGGATATATGCTAATCGATAGCGAAGGAGAGGATGGTCAGAATGGGTGGCCATAGTTCCGAGCCATAAATTTGGAAGGAGGGTGTTTAACGTTGAACACGTTGGTGATAGAGTAGTAGCAATAGAAGTAAAAGCTTATCTGACTTTTTAGTTCTGGTCCAGGTATCTACATATATAGGTTCAGGTCCAGGCTGTTGGTTGATGACCTAGAGGCAGGTGTATCATCAGTTTGAAAAAGTGAAAAGACACCATACCTGGCAGAGAAAACATCATCTAGTAGTAGACGTTATAGAATCAGGTGAGATGTGGTGGAAACGATCCATAATATAAGAAATAGGTTAAAAATTTTTTTTTCAAGTGGAAATTGCAAATTTTTAAACCTATTTCTTAGATCACCTAGTAGGTGTAATTTTCGTCGTGTCATAAAAATTTTATCATAGAAATTGTAGTGATACCTTATTGCTCACAGTTGATACTGGTTAGAGTTGGGGATTATCCTTTTTCAAAATTTTCTGACCTCGACCCACTGTAAGAAGTACATTTCACTATGTGAGACCTTTAAAGTACAAACATTAAAGTTAATGAGAAACTCTATTAAACTAATATGCATCAGTTGACAATCAATGCACACAATAAAATATGGAACTAGTAAAGATATTTATGCAATGTATGAGTCTATTTTTTAATAATTTGATTACAACCCGAGACTTATGATGCTACTTGCATTCTGGTGTACCTTTTAGCCTGTTTTTTTCTTCTGTTTTTATTTCGATCAAATTGAAAATACTAGTTACCGTATTTACCCAAATATAAGATGAGGGTTTTTTCCAAATTTAGCCTTGGAAAAATGTGGGTTCGTCTTATATTCGAGTATAATCACAACTTTACATATACCAATTTTACGAAAAATTCAATTTTATGCATGCGATGATATGGTCCTGGCTGATCTTTTAAAGTATTCATATGGTGTTACTATTTGAAATTACGTAAATTTGACATTTTACGTAAGGCTGTTTTGTTTCCCGGTGCAAGTTTTAATTCATTTTTACGAAACAAAGTAACAGAACGTAATGAAACTTCAGCAAAATCTGAAAAGAATCTTTTTAATGTCAGTCATTGATTAAATTTAAAGTAATTCCCTACACTTTTGCATAATTCAATGGTAACAAATTACTGCCTGAATACTTAGTAGTTTACATTATGATTTTACTTGAACCTATCTCATCACATTATTCAGTCATGGGTCACAGGCATGTACTTGCTTAGGACAAATACTACACCACAACTGCCACTTCCGAAGAAGGCACTGCCCTTGGGATAGGAAGCATAGAAACGATAGCTGAGGGTAGGAACCTCAACAGCTGTTCTTAGTGACAAACTGTCTTTTGGGTCTTCCGTGAGTGGTTGTCACAATGGCATGCCGGTATGACAACCACACATGCCATCACCATGGCATACGTTGTTCTACAGAATGTGATACACTGTTGAGGTTTGTCAAAAATTAAAGGAAATAAACCGAAGGAGCAACCATAAAGATCTTTTTGAAAAGAAAATGGATCTTGTACCCAAATGTTTTCCTTTAATGTTGAGTCGCATGTTTCCTTGACATTCTGGATATGTGAATCTCTCCATTTTTAGGTTTTTCTCCATTTGCTTTGTCTGCATTTTTCCTTTTATGTTTCAAATGTCTCTTTAGGTATGTAATGTAGGCTGCATCCCACAGTTTAAAAAGCACTGCTTTATATCTCCCAAGTTGCCCCTAACTATTGTTAATTGTGAAGTAGAAAGTTGATTGAAGGTTTGCCTGATCCTGAATGCTGTGGTAGAGAACCTTCTTAACCTTCCTCTACCCATAACATGGACCCATAGACCTTAAACCCATATTTACCTGATGAATTATTGATTGAATCCAAATGGGAGGAAAACGAAATCTCTCTAAGGGAAGGAACTAAGCTCTTTCCCTGTCAGGAGGGTAATGGATTATCAGATTTGAAATAATTAAGTGACATTTCTTTTCCAGGCAACTCTGGAAGATTATGAGAATGTACCAGTTGAGGACTTTGGCAAGGCCATGCTACGTGGTATGGGTTGGGAACCTGGGAAAGGCATTGGGAAGAATCAGAGGTACATGTAACAACTCTCATTTTCACTACTATTTTGATTATTACCCTCGTATGGTCATGGAAAAATATCACCTATCTCTAAATTCAGTCTCACGTAGCAGTCCCAGTCCCATTCTGAATCTATCTGATCACACTTGTCTCAGGGGTTACACATAGGATTGCCAACTCTCCCTGCATGTGCCTGGAGACCCCTCCTGGGATTGGACAATAAGTCTTACACCTTTTTCAAGGTGTTCTTAAAAGTTTTCTGTGGGTTGGGGGATGGATTGGGTGGGGTGGGGGGGAATAGAAGGGAAATTGAGTAATTGAGTTTAGATGCATAGTTGACAAGGAAGAGAATTATATGCCACTAACAATTTTTCTTTGAATGAGTGCTTTTAAAACATCTCCAACTGATATATTTTTACTTTTTAGGTGCTATTATTCCTATCCATTCTTCTACATACCCACATTTTAAATCTTTCCAAGTATTTCTCTTCTCTTCTCCTGTTCATCCATGTTTCTGCTCCATCCAATATATATTCCAAGTAAAATAATTATCAATTTTTTTTGTAATTTTACACTGATTTCTTTTTTTATTAGTTTGAATTAAAATACTAAAGACATTATAAAATGCCAAATTACACTTTTATTTTTATATTGGTTGTCACTATTACTTATTAACAGTTATCCTTTACTTAGAGATAGTGTACATACCTTTGTCTCTATGCCAAGGTGATCTCTTTCTCTCTATGATATAAATTTTTTTTTATGTGATCAAAAATCAATGAACAACTGTTTAAAATTAAAGGGAATCAAAGGAAACTTTTTAAATTATTAAGGACATCTAACCAAAACCATGTGTTAAAAAATATAAAATTTGTGATCTGTACTATTAGATTAATATATATTGTCCATCAGGACAAAACAATGTGGGAGCAACCCAAAAAATGAGATTTCATTGTATATCACCTTTTAAAACAGGTTCAAAATATTTACTGGCTCTTCTTTGATCTGGACTTAATATTGTTGTGACCTCTGTTGGCACATTATGATGCCTAGAAAGGTGTAGTTAACCATGTTAATTATGGTGACTGAGTAATGCTAAATATTTTGGTTTCCAGTCAATTTCAGAATTCATAGTTGTGTAATTGTGGCCAGGACAATATGATTTATTATGTGATCTCATTCAGTGTAGTAGACTTGATTCCATAATATATCCATTTTTTTAAATTCGTGCTTAGGCCTACAAGGCTGTCATAGTTGTTTGTTTCTCATTTATTTTGTAAAGCATTCAAAATAATAAGGGTTGGAGTGGTTACCAAAAGGTTAATGATTTGAAAAAAACAATTATGCCTTGTTGTTTCTCTCCCTCCACACACACATGATATTCCCATCACTTAGCCAGCTTCCCACTTTGTTCTCACTTGCAGGATAGTGGCTCCAATGGCCCCCCAACTGAGACCAAAGGGTTTAGGCCTCGGGGCTGACAGGGCAACTCCTTCAACCAAATCGCAGCAGCCTTCTCGATCAGATAATCGACATGGGACAGAGCAGGAGGATGTGCCACTCACTGTTGGCTGTGGGGTGCAGATCCTAAAGGGGACACA
>WURS02431143.1:0-15801 GCA_011762765.2 Rhinocypha anisoptera | reverse complement strand
GCCCATCCCCCTCCATTCCCCTATCTCCCTGATCGATGAGTTGAGGGCGATCGCCCTCGCGCGCCCCCTTCGTCCCCTCACCGGGAATCTGATGATGGCGGCGAGGGAGCTTAATGGGAAGGAGACATGCAGCGGAACAATTTGGTCGCTTTGGCTGTGGCGAACTGCTTTTCTGGTCTGCTGGCCACCCGGCGTTCACCCTTTGGGCCATCCCAAGCCAACTGCTTTGGCAGGGCAGCGACGCCGCATTACATTTTTCAGCCAGTGAAGCCGATTGAAGATTGTGTCAGTATTCGCCGGAGCGTGTTTCCTCACGAGGCAAGCTTAACGTAAGCACATCGTTTGAAAGAGGCAAAGTGAGTCTGTCGCATGTTCGTGGAACACCCTTAAGAAATGATTTTAATCGCTCAAAATAATAGTGATCAGGGAACGGAAAGCGTCTGACGATTTAATAACCTATGGTGGTGACCGTAGGAAACACGAAGAATATGTATGGTCGACATAACCGAAGGAAAACAAATCGTATATTCTGCGGGCACCGAGAAAAAATTGTGAAAATATGATTGCGTGGACAAGACCACAGTTATATATTACGCAAAACTAATTAGGAATAGCAAACTTGAGGAATCCTCGTATCTTTTCCAAATCTGTGATTACTATGGTAATAAAAATGATAATATCAACCGTTCCCAGTACTTGACATTCAAATTTTCCTTGATGTTGTTTTCAATTTCATGATAAAATCACGTTTACCTCAATTACTGCAGATATGGCGTTTTTCGGCACACCCCTATTTTTGTGCTTCGGATGTTTTGTAGATATAATACGGATATGCTTAGTTGTTGCTCTTTATCAATACGTGTACTGTGATTACGAAGAAAACATGCATGAGGTATAAAAACATGTGTACGTACTAATTATAACTGATTTTTATAAAGATGACATCTTGTGGAATGAGTCATGTGATTTAGCAAGGGCATGGAACCTTCATTTCGTTCAATGGCAAACCTTCATTGTCGTTATTCCCCTAAGTTGTTTTTAGCTGTTACCTTAAAAAATATCTGTATTCTTCCCTAGTAGTAGTATGTAGTAGTATTTTTGTTTATAGGGTGCTTCGACGGCCATGGTCATTTCGCACCTCTTCAATTCATAGAAAACCCGTCTGGACAAACACAACAACCATGCCCTGGGCGGGATTCGAACCCGCGACCTTTGGGTTAGCTGGTGAGCACGCTACCCACCAGGCTAACCCGGTCGGCATTCTTCTCTCATCCTGTTTTTTTTACTATTGATAGGCCATAATGTAAACTATTTTAAAGGTTGGAAAAACCACGTTGCCTATTCCACATAATAACTTTTTATTTTTAGGACTGGTTTTGTTACTTCAATAACATCGTCAGGTCTGGCAACGTGTTTTTTTAACCTTTGAAAATGAATTTCCACAAAGTTGAGCCAAAAATAGTGTATCTTAAACTATTTTAGTTTAATTCATCGAGATGAAAACATCCATAAGTATTTCTGAGTCAAAATGGTACGTCGACACATACATACAAAACATGTGTGTGTTCACTCCTTTACGTAACTCGTTGATTCCTTCTCTTCTTCCACCGACGATCGTTTTATTTCTTAAGGTCACGTATACCCACGACCGAATGGGAGAAAATATAGATTTCCACTTTTTGGACTGCTTTTCAATGTGGGAGCAGACGGCCCTAACTCTCAGCCTCACATGAGTACTTGGACGAAGTCCCTGATCCTTTAAACCGCCCGGGAAACGGGAGCGCCCGTTTCATCGCCGTCTCTGGGTTTACGAATGATGGTTATTCACCTGGTCAAATTCCGATTATGTGGTGGGTGTGAACGGGGAGTGTCTTATCGGGATTCATAAAATAAATATCGATTGGAAAATGAGAAAGAATAAATTTTTTTCATGTCTATATTCGAATTTCATTGATTTATCTTATTTATTTATAATTAAAATTCCAGCCCTATTCGCTTTGCGCCCCGTTTTTTTTTTAATTTTGTCATATTTTTTCTTGGGTCACATAAATATCAATCGTTTTTTTTTAGTTTCCTTTTACGTCGTATTAAGGTAATTTGTCCCGACGAATAGATAATTTTTATTTCATTTTTTAAAAATGATTTCCCCTCACTCTTCAATTCTCCCGAATGGGGAAATCACCGTGCATCGACTGGGTTGGTGATGGTTTCGAATCGGGGTTAGTCCGCCAGTTAAAGTCCAATTTAAAATATTCAGCTTACCAAGGGCCTGGCATATGAATTCCTAAAAAAAATTATAATTAAAAATTGAAAATCACTGGGAGAAAAGTCTAATCTATCAAATGAAGTTCACTTCAATTTTTTTATTCGGTCATTCCAAAATATGATGCAGTTATATAAAGTTATATTAGTTGGTTTCTCACCCTCTGGGTTAGTTTTTGGCGAACCATTTTGGGATATCCTCTATTGCGCGGTAGTCCACATAAGAAAAATAGAGCTATACTAACCTTTTTTCTATTGAGCTAGACAATATTATTTCCATTATCAGAATTTACAAATTACTACTCTCGAATTGTTTACTAATTTGTTCACCATATATATTTAACACACGTAATTAGAGATCGTTTGGGGAAATTATAGTCTGGATAAAGGCGTTCAGACATACATTATTTAATTTCATTCATCTCTCCCGTAAAAAACTTACAGGATCCTGCGAAATGAAATGTTTTTTGCGGTTTGTTGAAGATTTTTCCGGAACATAATGATCACCAACTACTCGATGAAAAGGTGGAAGACCATATCTTTCATCTTATGGAAAAATTTATTGTTTTTAAATTTCTTTTTCATAAAATATCTTTTATTTTTGTCTCACATTGAATATTAAAAAAAATAAACTATGGCTAAGTATGTCAATAGACAATGTCATAGAAATTTACTTTCATAAAAATAAAATTTCTAAGCTTGAAGAAATAGAAAATGAAATATTTACTTGCAACAAGGTTTCCCACTGACTGATTTTCGTACCCACTGACTTTAGATTATTTCCCAGTTTATAATCTTACTAATAAACTAATTAGTTATGTTACCGAAAACCCACGTTGAGATTGGTATAAATTTAACAGGTCATATATCCAGGTCATTGACACGGCACTAAGTAAGCAAATAGTGAAATTATCTGAAAACATAATAGGTGAATTAAGTTACGGAAAGGTGTTATGCCAAGTTATGTAATGGAGAGGCTCATAATATGGAAATCGTTTGCCAACAGTTGAAAAAGGAACAGACCCCTAATTCAGGTGTATGAGAATTTCAAGTGATTTATACGAGGGAGTTTTTTTGTATTAATAATCTCATTTCTTCTGCTATCTTCCATTTTCAATCCTCTATTTTTTTACATTTTCTTCCCCATTGCTTTTATAAACCTCCCGCTTTATTTCTGCTCACTGCTCCCTATGTTGCTTTTGGATGCCCTGCTTTAATTCTATTCCATCGTCGAGCGTTACCATCTAATAATGTTTTTCCATGTCTATTTCAACTTTCTCTCGCTTTTTGTTGCATCCATCCTCCCTCCTTCCTTCCAGTCAATCATCCTTCTTTTTTCGTCAGCTTTATCTTCTTGATAGAATATGTAGTCCTTTTTATTTAGGCATCTCATAAATCTTTTCTCAAAAAATGAAACCGAAATGGTGTCTATTGCGAGTAAATATATAGTTATACTTGTCCTTCTTGTATATCTTGTGATTCATTTTACAAACGTACTATTTCATATTGTTTTAATTGTACACCTTGTTATCTTGTTTCCTTGTACACTTTATCTTTTTATCCCTTAGACGATGTCCTCATAGGCTTGTCTTCATATCCTTCAAAGCTTTTCACTCCTCCGAAATAGGAGTACATTTTTTTATGTGCTTACACGATGGCGTGGATTTGCTTTATTTTTTAGTTATTGACGAAACTTTTCTTGTGACGGAGAAACCTTCTCTTCTATATTCCGGAACTATTTCTGGCTTTTCCTTGCAACTTGCTAGTACTTGCATTAATCTGTGTTTTTGTTCCCATCCTTTGATCCGACTTTCATGGTCCTAAAGATTCTGCTTACAGGAGTCACATTCAGGAAATTCACTGACTTTCGAAATATCGACTCATTCCTTGCTTTTTCATCGCTTTTTACAGTTCTCAGGTACCCAACATTCTAGCCCTTGTTTCACTTAGCTTTTCTAATAGTTCCTGGCATGAGATCCAAAAGACTAGTTTCCCTCCGAATTATTTTACTCGAGAGGGTTCCATCTTTTCAGCGATAAAGTCAATAAGTGTAAACTAAAATATGGGACCTGATTAATGAATTGACTTTTTTCCCTTTGGTGTGTAGTAAAGTTGCTTAGGTATTCCATGAGACATGCTTGCAGTGTGATGTGCGTTTCTGTCGGAACACTGGGGACTGCACCCTCATTCACTTTAACAGTGACGCCTCGAGGGTCTTTACAGAGGGCAGAACTATGTTTTTTACTGACATCGGAATCGCAAAAGTATGCCAGAGGGCAGAACTATGTTTTTTACTGACATCGGAATCGCAAAAGTATGCCATCAGAATCCTTTAACTCTCTAAATATAAGTTTTTATCGCTTATACTCGAATAATGCCATACTGAAATGGAAACCCGAGTTCAGAGTAGTTATTGTGAGTTAATTTAGTGGCTCGTGATATTTGAGTGATAATGAGATGAGGCGAAGATATTGTAAATCGAATCTCACTTTGTGGTTTTTAATCGTAATTTGCATAGTTTCATCTTACTTTCTATACAATTACAAGTAGTTCAACTTTAGCCGATATTGGTTCCACTTTTATTTTACATCAGTGGGTGAAGCTGTCGCAAAGCGATGAACTATTTCAATGATGGCTCCATCCTCCTTTCACTTGGAAAGATTGCCCCTGCCACCTGATGACCACCTGTTTTCCTTGGGGGTTTTCAATTGCAGAACGGAAAATGTGAACCCAGTTTTCTAATTAACCCCTCATTCTGAAGTTTCAAAAAATCAAACTCTACTAGTCCACATAACACATTTATTTTTCAATACCTAGGTTTCGCCGCTGAGTAGCATCATCAGGTGAAAATTTGTTATGTGTTATAGCAGCGTTTGATTTTCTGAAACTATGGAGTAACGCCTGAAACTGTTCATTCTAATCCCTCATGCATTGGCGTTTATTTCTACCGCCCCACCCTTTCCCTTGCATTCGTCCGTCGCAACAAGCCCATCAACAATCCTTCTACAACCGCGATTCGTTTCTACCAAGACTTGGGTCTTGTTTCCCGCGAGTGAAGTGCCCCTCGTGCGAAAGTGCCGTCGTTTCCCGGGAAACCGGATATTTGCGGAGACATTAAGGGGATGTTGGCGGGCGATCTCTGGGAGAATGTCGCTGAATGCTTTCACGATTCCGCCGCTAGCGAGTCGAACGATCACTTCTCCGATTCAGTTCCGTATGCAGCTGCATAATAGAAGGGCGAATTTCCGGATGCGCTCACTTTCTATTCCTTCGGAAGATTCCGTCACTTCTCAGATTGCTCCTCAAGAAATTGTTTAGCTTTCTGCTGAGCAAGGATATGCTCTTCCGTGCTTTCCTCGTCATTTGTAAAAACGAGTAGCGAGTAATTCAGTAGATACGTAGGTGAGAAAGAGAGAGAGATTCCATTCTTCAGAGAGTGTGCCATTCTCGACGTTATATGATAAAGGTCCATGTCGTAACAATCCAAAAGCAGATTGTACAGCGCTCTTACGTATGTTCCCCCGTGAACGTGAAGACTTGTATAAATATCAACTAATAAAGTTTTCATTCTTACAAATTAATGAAGTTAAAATATCATCACATTTAGATTGATTGAAGGGAAATCTACCGGTTAAAGTAGGTTTTTGGTGAGCCTCAGGTTAGATTTGCCCTGCTTCATCTCAACTTACTCCCTATTCAAGTCTGAATACCACCCACCACCAGTCATATATCCGAAATCCCTATTCTCTTCAAATACCTACCTCGCTTACCCGACATTCTACCCTCTATCACAAACACTTACCAACCCACTGCCTCCGAATATCCATCTTTCCTACTTTCTTTGGATTTCACGCAGCGATCGCCTCTCCTCCCCTTATCATTCTTAGCACTTCATTAGTTTTCCGTTCCGCCCACCTCAACTCCTCCGTCCTTCGCCAAACCCTCATCTCAAAAGTTAGACGTATATAAAAAAATATTTGCTCTACGATATTAATTCCTTATTACTAACGGCAATGGACCCCAGAAGGCGTAGTTCTTGTGCAGAAAGTGAGAAAGTATAAAAAAAAACATCCCGTTTGGCCGCCATTTTTGCCAGCCGCGGTTATGTCAGTGGTTATCTAAATATCGATCACGCAGCTCTAGAGTGATCACTTTAATCTGAGGCCGATTTTGTATTCGCATTCCTCTCAATCACGAAATAGAGAAAATACGCTCCGTAATAGGTGCTCCGTTCGAAGCAAGCAACCATCTTACGAAGAAAAGGATAGACGTTGGTCTTACCAACCAGATCCCCTACTGGTGCTGCAGCTGGTCGAGATTTTATCCACTAGTCACGTCGTAAGCCGCTCAAAAAACGTGCTCGTTCAAATAGCAGCCGTTCCGAAGTCTCTAATTCCGTCGATTGACTTATTGTCTAAGTGTGCAAGACCTAAGGAGATTGTCGAGGCTAACGTGGAACCACACTGGGAAAACTGGAAATGGGAACGGCAGATTTGGATCTTTTCTAAGACTTTTCCTTCGCTGTGGAGCCTTCCACAAGTCAACGATATAGGTGCATGGTATTATCGATAATAAAAAAAGGAAATATCCTAAACAGGCCCATATATTTCAACTGCTGAGGGTGAAGGAAGAAAATTAAATTGATCATCGCAAAAAACTTCCATTTAATCTATTCAAAATTTGAAGAAAAAAATCTGTCAGAAAAAGGGAAAATGTGGTTCATATCTTCCATTTTCTTAGGATGAAAGAACAGAGCAGGCATTATAAACGTAAAAAATTGTGATTAATATTTTGATCCGATCCTCTAGAAGAAATAAAAAAATGAACCTTCTCTAATTGTGAATTTTCTGTATTGAATTTGTGGTTATCTTCCCCTGGATATAAAGGATCTAGGTCGATTATTGGATGCGGATAAGGAATCACAATAATTCTCTTAAAAATACATTACTCTATCCCACGAAATTTTAAGTGACTTTTATTTCGTATTTGAAAAATTTAATGCCTCGAAAAACTATTTTGTGTTCGTTCTTCTGTTCAGTCATCATACTTAATGATATCAAAATTGAATGAAAAAGTTTCCGAACAAAATCATATCCCTGACCGATTTAATGAGATAAGGAGTAAAGATATGAATTTTGTCTCTCCATATCCCTTCTACCGTCCATTGTACACATTGTATTCATTTCACATTGGGGACTACGATAACAACTCAGATTTTAAAAAGCGTGGCCTATACCCCCAGAAAATTAAGAATGAGATCATACAATACCATATAAGTACTCAAAAAGAAAACTTAAAAGGCAATACTGAAATCTGATAGTGAAAAATAAAATCTTTCTTCGAGGCAGCCATATTTTACTCTCAGGCACACGATCTTCGAGGAGTAAATATCACAAAATTAAATTTGAAGAAAGCTCTCTAAGAAATTTATTTGTTATATAATTTGTGTTGTTTTAAATCCCACTATATGATAATATTTTCCAGCCTTGATAATGAGTTAAATTTCCGGAGTATTTTGAACCAAGTGTAAACAATAATGACATTTGTAAATATAATATGGTCGAGTTAGAATGATAGTATCTGACCATCGTAACAATGTCCACGACGAAACAGTTAAATCGTAAACTTCTAATTGAAACTCAGCATGACGAAAGAAATGAGATAAGCTATTATTTGATCAAATACGTTTTATGCAGACATCCGAGTGGATAGTGTTTTTTCATTGTCACTCAGTATTGAAATAAGGAGTGTATTTTGTAGTCTCTATATCAGACATCAACATGCTAAGAGTATCGGTGCCATGGAGTTACGATTGATAAAACTACATAGAATTCTCCCTTTTACTCCCTTGCTGAGATTTAACTCATTATCCTCTACTTTTATAAACTGCCCGAGATATTTTCTTTGTGTAAAATTTGTTAATTTGTAGGATTCATTTTTTTATAGCTTTATTGCTTGAAACTTGGAAATTTTTCTCCATTTTATAGCAAAAAAAAGCTAAAAACCAATATCAAAGAATTGAATCAATGGAACCAATAGATATTTAGAGGTGTTTCAGGAACAGGTGAACATGAAATAATGTTTGATGAATTTATTATGCCCCCGCTTACTTAACCCTTTCGCACCGAAGGCCCGATATATCGGGATCAGCCCCTCCGTACGAACGACCTTTTTTTGGTCATATTTGTTTTATTTTTCCGCTCACTCATACGAAGGGACTATACACCTGTTAAAGGCTCCGGAGCGAAAGGGTTAATCTTTGTAGGCAGAGAAGAGATTCAAAAGTTTTGGCGGACAAATCATTTCCAGGGATAAATTATTAATAGAAAGAGCATAACTGGAATTGCAAACTAATCAGGCATTTTAAATAAAATTCTATGAGAAATGATTAAGGTTGATCGAAAAAAATGAAGTTTTGAGGAAGGGCTTTGACTATAATACTTCAATGCTTCATTTTTTAACTTAATCTTGTAAAAGAGAGAAGAAAGAAGTTACAAGGAATATATGACTACGAATTTAATTTTTGTGCGCACCGAGTTTTAGTAATGGAATATTAAAAAGATGGAACAGAACACTTGATTTTTCCTCAGCATAATTTCTTTATCAATATACGTACGATCTCAGTTTTCCTGCAGTGCAACACCATCAATCGGATAATTCTAGAAATCCATAGTTTGAATATATGTTTTACATCCATGGTTGATCTGCAAAAATAAACCTAGGACGTATTTTAATGAATATTTTGTAACAAAAATTAAGTTTTCTGAATCATCATGATTTCCACCAAGTTACGCCAGGCACCATTGATTTCATGCATAAAATTCCACGAGAAGACAGAAGAAACTGCTAAGTAGGTGAAGATCAGCTGGTTGTTGCCAAGAGGGTTGAATTTTCATTACCACTGTTGTGGCGAGAATGTTGAAACCACCCCAAGGGGGTTCAATCAATTCAAGTTTGGCAGATACAATCCAATGCTCGGGCCAGAAGATTAATCTTAGTTTTACGTTTGACATCGTCTTAAATTACAGTATGTATGGCAAGGAAAACTTGGCGAAAGGCTTGGAGAAGTGATTCGGTCAAAACAGGACGTTTTCGTTTGGTTTAAACTTTTACACCAGACTCTCTCACTACACGCTCTGAGAACGAAGAGGGGATAGGAAGTAAACCTAAATCTAGGAAGTGAAGCGTTGCGAGGGTCAAACCGCACCCATTTCCGCAGACACTGCGGCGAAACATGCGTGATCAAAATGTTTTATTTGATTCTGCAACCAGCGCGTACCCTTTTGTCCGCCGCGGCGTGCACTCACCTTCTGTCCAGGAACCCTTCGTTAGCTCTGTTTGGTCGGCGTCCATGGGAGGAGTCGGAAAAGTTGTGGAAGTGGGGGGTTGTGGTAGGAGGCTCTCTTCCGAACGACTCTCGGGTGCCCCGTCATCCAGTTAAAGCATTCCCGTGCTGCTGTGTGTTATCGTAGTCCAAAGGCCTCGTCATCCAATCACACATCGTTTTGAAAGCTTCCAATTACCCTGACTGTGCGAGTTGTTCATGGTATGCCCGGAAGCCGGAATGCGCGGATTGACAATCGGAATGGAATCTCGAGCCATGACGTTTCATTTCGGAGAATCCGTCCGTCCGTTCCCTGAGAGTGATAAGTCTTTTCGAGGGTCACGAAATACTGGTGCAACTTTAGTGTTTTGCCTCCGAGTAATCGATCATCAAGTAAGTTCAAAAGTGTTCCAAAAGTTAGGTAACCCTGCACTCTCCTAAATTTTATGCAATTATTGCTAAAAAAATCTAAGTGCAGATTTTAGTGCTGGTCATGCGGAAAATAAGGATAATGTGAAACCACCTCTATCGGGGAATATTCTTTTTTTTTTAAGAGTGACTGATTCTTCTTCTACAGAAATGCACTTATTTTTCATTCCAAATTGTCTTTTAGGACTAATGATGTCATCGGTAACAGATTTCATGCATTATCTGAATATTTATATTTGAGGTGAAACTTAGATGATAAACTCTTCTTTAACAACAGATGCACACCAATTTTCGGGCGGAAAAAGAGGAGCTGTTGATATGTCTCATCAATTACCTGACGATATAATTATTATTAGTTGAGAATAGACCCTGCTTAATCACGCAAAGCAACTGACTCCTTCCTCATCTTCCAAACCTCTCTCATTCTCTCTCCGTGGACTCTCTTTCTGTCTCTCCCGTCCACTTTGTCCTTGATTTCTTTGAAACTTCGTTCTCTGACATCTCGTTCCACTGGTGTATCTTATTTCTGTATGCGTTTCTGTTTTCAATTTCTCTATGTTCTATTATGGCTTTATGTAGATCATTTCGAACTTGTAACATCCATGGTATTGCTGATTTGACACCTTGAAAACATATAGTGATATTCTTTATAGTTCTTGTCCCTGGGAGTCTATTGATATGTCCGTAAAGTTTCAATCTTCTTTTCCTGATTTCCGCCGTTAGGTTGGACATTTTCTCTGTTCCCTGACGATATCATATAAATAAACGTATATTTATCTAGAGGAAATGAGGTGTGTATAGTAAAAGACGATTTCTGGCATTTCTCTTGGAAGAAGTTGTTAGTTACTACATTTCATATACCTCATAAAAATGTTTAGCATGCGCCAACGACCTAATCTATCTGAGAAATTATAGTGAATTATTAAAATGATTGATTTCACTGACAATTTAAGTATTTTTAATAGCTTCTACACTATCTCTTATTTTAATATCAGTAAATATTTCTTTGCCACGATTAGCCGAAGCATAATGGGCATAATTTTAGTTCTCGTTATGCCTTCAATAATAACAATTCTTTTTCCAAAAATTTACAGATAAAATAAATCAGAAGTAATACAGTTCAAAATATCTCTCACAATATTCTTTTGGGTAAGAACAATTTTATTTACACTTACACCTAGTATAGAGTCTGTTTAGTTTATCTGGTTATAACTAATTTGCTAAATTTCAGTCCCACCTAGAATTTTTTTATCTACGCCCCGCGTTACATTCCAAAAAATCCTCGATATTTGTTCTTAGATATTCATTTTCGCTTTCAGTTAATCGGCCTGTTATGTGTATATCTTTTATATGTTGAGGGTATAATTCTGGAAATTATAAATTGCTGTGGTTTCCAGGTCTTAATTATTCAGTTTTAAAAATCCTATAAACTTTGCCAAGTTCATGAAACTTTCTTCGCCACTTCAAAGGTTTTACCAAGAAAAAATATTTGCTTTTGATCGAATCCTACCATTCATCGGCCGCAGGTTAAAACGTCTGGAAATCCTTGTGCTTTTTCCCAAACTACATATTTAATGGATGCACTTACTTTGTGGCTTTCGCGTTTTCTGTGGTTCATAATAAATGCCTTATGTTCCCCACAGACTTTCTACTACAAGAAACGCAGGCGGTGGTGAACCACCTCGTAGGCGTTGCTCCCGTAATTTATTGATCGCATCCGGAAACCACTTTAATTCAGGTGGATTAAGTGGTAATTTGAGATGTTTTCATGATTGAGTAAAATAACGTGGGATACAACTGTCCAATTATTTCTGGTATAGAAAGGTTGAGCCCAATTGCAACAAGGACTGTTGACAGATTAGCTCTTGCTTCAGTAATGTATCAGTTTTGTTATGTACACCGCAGTGGAGCGGAGAACGACGCATGGTCGAAATATATTACCTCCCTCTGTTTTTAATTATTTATAGTTATTTTATGTTTTTCGTTTGGAAATATTCATTTTAGTAATATATTAATTAATGCATACAAAAATTACAAGTGTTTCGGGTTGGTCTTTTGAAGACTGTAATATGCTGACAGGTTTTGCTAATGCTATGTCGTTTGAATAGCATCAACGGTCATTCGATGCTAAATCTTTGCAAATACTAATCTCCGGTGTTATTTCTTTTGTAGTCCGATCGGTATTGAGTCAAGTAAAAAAAAACGCTTTTAGCTGTAAATTTTTCCCCTCGAATAGAACCAATAGGCTAATCTCTATCATCTCCGTTTAAAAAATGAGTTCGAAGAGTACTAATTAACGTATCCAAAATTGCCGGAGCCGGAAAGGAGAATAGTTAGCAAGGAATTGAGATTTGTTTAGAAAGAATGTATAAATATTCATGATAAGTGAGGTAAAACAAGTGTATTTTTATTACTTATATAATATTTCAATTATTTCCTCAGCATTATATTTGACAGTCAGGGTTTTCATTGCAGTTTGTGGGAATTAGATTACGGACTTAAACGCTGTATGATCTAGTTTATAAATTAATTTAATCTTTTAAGTCAAGGAGGCAGAAGCACTTCGTGACGCATTTTCCTATCGTCCTGTAATCATGGAATGGTGGCACGCTTGGGGTAAAATGACTGGGTTTCGTCAAGACTAGCATGCCGTAAAAAACTTGCATTGTGCATGTAACGATACGATGTAGCGATAAAAATATTGCAAGGCCACCTTGCACTTTCTTGGAGTTGAATATGTGTAGTAAAATCCTCTCTTTCTTGGCTTTACTTGGAAGAAGTTGTAAGAATCCACTGGACAAAGAAACAGTCGTACTTATTCACAGAATTTTCATTGATTCAGTTTTACGGTATCGCCGATTTCATCCTTTTACGGAATCACCATATATCCTAATGATACTTTAAAACGTTGAAACGCGTTGACCAATAAATATTCTGATAAGAGTACATCTTTCGCTTTCTTTTAAGTCACTGGAGTTCACAGTCGCTTGAATTTTTTGAGATTTGAGTATTGTGGTATACACCGGTTTTCCAGGTGCTGTGTAAGAAAGACGATTAAAAGGGCGTTTTTCCCCATCACACATAGTCGGGTAATCAAAGAAAATGAGATTGTTTTGGGAATTAGGGAAAATTCTGACAGAAATCTGGATTTTATATTAGACCTGTCCATAAATATATCAAGAGCTTTCAAGTATCCCATTTGATAATCAAAAATCAATATTATTGTTGGCGAAAACATTCCTACAATGCATATAAAATATCTTTCGAATGAATATTCCTCAAAGCGTCGTTGAAAAATTACGAAATTTCCCTAAATCGACGTCGGAACGTGGCTTCCGTTATGATGTGGCGTACAGTGGGGAATGAATTACATAGAAGCGACTTCCTCTAAGGGGCCCGAGCGTCACCGAAACATCCGGTCCAAGAACGGATACGAAGCGTGGCCCACGGCGGCGGGTGTTTCCACTACAAGAAGTCACCACACCATCCCGGCTCCCCTGTCACTCCGACGTGCAATCAATCGGTGCACACTGCAGGATTTTACGCCCGTGGCTTTTACAAGATTTACCGCCAGCGGCGCACTCATTTGCGAAAGGGTTGTGAAATGTCACCCCTTCGCCTTGCCGTGGAGATGATTCTTCCACTTCGACTCGATTCATGACCAAGGCAGAGACTTCGTTCTGCAGCCTGGTTGCTCAAGGTGTGCTAGCCCTCCCGCTTCTCAGTCGTCTCGGCCGCTAGCTTCGCAGGACCCCGTCGCCAATGTTGGATCTGGAAATTCCGTAGGAGGTGGGGGTCATATGAAATTTATTCACAAGTCAAAATGATTATAATTGGCTATAATACAAAAGTACAACAAAGTATTGTATTGTTTATCAGTACTACAAAAGTCGTTTTCAACGAATGTTAGGGAAAAGATACACCTTTCTGATAAGATACGCTTTGTTTGAATTCACTGGAATTCGCAGTCACTTGATTTTTTTAGATTTGAGTGTTGTGGTATACACCGGCTGTCCAGGCGCTGTGTAAGAGATTCTGGGTTATGGTAATAGAAATTTCGTTGCATCCAAAAATTCATATTTTTGTAATGGCATTGCAGTAACCTAAAATTATTCGATATTATGTGTGTAGTCACAAAAATTACAATTTCCGTTCCTCAAGTCTGCGCATGATTTTCACTATTTTTGAATGCATGCATTTTTTATTATTAAATTTTTCCTCACAGAGTTGACACGAGAAGTTGCAGGGCTGTCGTAACATCGTTGTAGCAAGTTTTATTCTTAATATTCTATCTGATATAGACGATATCTTCCTAAATGTGTAATAAGTGGAGCAAAGGAGTTTATGTGACACGGAGTTTGAATATTAGTGTCCATTTCAACGCTGGTGAAATCTCTTTTGCTTACGGAGAAGTGCTAGGGAATGAAGAGTTGATTCGTCATCGCTGAAATTATCAGAATATGTGTGTATCATGGATTGTGGAATGGATCATTACATGACCTCCACAGTTTCTTAGTAACCTATTGGTAGACTTCTCCCCAAAAAAATATGTCTCCCCAAACAAGAATATTATAAATATTCTTGTTTGGTGAATGGTTTAAATTTAGGAGTTTTTATTATAAAGTGACCTGCGAGAGGAAATTCAACAGAGTCAAGCCTGAAACCGTCTCTGATAAGTGAAGTGTGAATGTACAAAGATAGAAGTTTCAGGCGTGATGTGGTAGAATTTAACATGTTGAGTGAATTATTAATGCAATTTTCCACAAAAATATATGTTTATTGCGACCAGATTTCGATGTTACTACATCATCATCAGGCCTGATGATGGCGCCTGAAACTTCGATCTTTGTATATATAAATATGTAAGATATAAAACCTTTTTCCCCTTCTGATTAGGAAACGATAAAATCTCGTTTGTCTATACACTGCTTTAGCTGAACACTAATGATACTAATTTGAACATAGATTTTAATTAATTCTTAGAAGATTTTCACTATCGCCATTTCTTTGAATTGATTAAAATAAATTAACGATAACCGCCACATTGCATACTTTTGCATATCTCTAGGAGCCTGTTTTCCGTTAATGGCTTTTTTGACGTGATTGTCTAATTCCGATTAAAGAATCAGAGGCTCTGCGCGCCATTGAAGCAGAGTAGAGACAGAGAGTAGTTTAGCTCTATACTTATATTAATTGGCCTTTCACACGTGACTACTCGACATCGTCTGGAGACACACATACTCGCGTGTGTGTGTGTGTGTGTGCTTAGCGCAACAACCTGCTTTGCCGTCGCTTTTTCCCTCTTTAAACATTGACCGCCATGCCCCATTACATTTATCTGTCCGTTTCATTCGCTCTCTTTCTCTCTCGTCTCCTCTCCACGTCCCCATCTCCCTCCCTCGCTCTCTCTCTCTCTCTGTCTCCAGTACCCTCTCCTCTCCCTCCTCCCCACCTCCACTCCAAGAGCTGCTCCTGACAAATCTAATTCGGTCGCCGCACGTTCGCCAGCGCCATGGGAGAAGGAGATATCACTTGTATTCCCACGTTGTACATTGACCGTGGGAGTGAATTAGACAGTCGCCGGTTGCAGACAAAGGAGAAGGGTGGGTGTGTGGTGGGGCTGGTGATGCTCCTTTTTTTTATTGTAATGCGGAACTGTTCCCCGAGATCCCACTTGAGTGTCGAGGCAGGAGATTGAATTCCTACCCCCCCCCCCCCCCCCTCCCCCCCTCCCTCCCCTCATCCACTCAACACACGTCGCCCTTCTTCCCCTCCCCTCCCCACAA
>WURS02431134.1:0-15803 GCA_011762765.2 Rhinocypha anisoptera | reverse complement strand
CTCAGCTTGGGTTTAGCTGGAGGTGTCCGGAGGGTCGTCACCCGGTCTCGAACCTGGGTCCCCCGGTCAGTAGCCAAACACTATACCAAATGGGCTACCACGACCTGATAAACCTATTAGGTTACAAAAAGAAAGATACACAGGATACTTTCGGCACCATCATCGTATGTTCTCTTAAAAGCTACAGTGTTACCGGCCACTCTCTTCATCCCTTCCAAATTCCTAACGCTAAAAATCTCCATTACCAGTTTCTCACGCGTCATTCTTTCTGAAGATTAATTCAACATCTGCGTAATACCCTGAAAGCCGCTGAAGGCGTGTGGCAGGGGGTGAGCCATCACCAGGAATGCATTCCCACATGCATATGAACATAACACTATAATTTATCATATGGGACAGATAATATTTTTCCCACCAAACCTCGTATATATTTGCGTATCAAGTTAAATTGATTTAGGAAATCACTCTTTGTAAATGGAATTGTCATTTAAAATTTGTCATCGTCATTAGGTAATATTGGATATTATTAGTGACAGATTATGGAATGATAACGAACAGGGCAATCAGTGATAACAGTGGATAAAATAAAATATCTTTGGTGGCTCAGAAGAAATTAATATTTCTGCGGGGTCCCATCAAAAACGATTTTAAATAATTTTGCCAAATTTGGTAAAAGTGCTTTATGGTTGAATCGGTTCAATAATCGACTTTTATTCTCATTACAAAATAAGATTGCATTACAAGGTGCGAAACCAGTCCGAATCTAATGGTCAAGATTTGCCTTTGTGGGCCATTCGGGGAACGTATTACGATGCTAATGTGATAGCGTATAGCAGAGAAAGAACATTAAACATTTTATTTTAGCTTAGAGGGCGAGAGTTCCAGCGGAAACCAGGTTTGTTAAGTCATTAGCCGTGTTCCCCACAATGCGGCAGCACATAACGATCAATTCTCCACAAAAGAGCGACGAGAAATAATTCGCCTTACATTTCCGTACATTAATAGACTTTGACAACAGAGAAACTTTGATTCACTTTGAGCCTACTATTTTCCGTTTGTGGCTAAATTGGATTTTGAAATTAAATCTTTATGTAAGATTTGGTGTTTTCACGGCGCACGAATTTGGTCAAGTCTCCTCAGTTTTTCCACCGGGTCAGGTATCCAGCAGCAGACGTTTCGATGGCTGACTGCTATCATCCTAAGAGCGTTGATTCCCGAGGACGATGGCATGGATCAGTCATCGAAACGTCTGAAACGAAACCGTGACCCGGAGGAAAACCAGTGAAGACTTTAAAGCCTTTTATTTTCCGAAACCTCGGTGATGATTTGAGCACCTCCGAAAATCAACTCTACGAAGGCACAATTTTATGAATCGGCGGAATATCAGCCCGAACGCTTGAAAATGAAATTTACAAGGAGGGCGAGACGTCGAAGAGGCGACTTCGGATTCCGTCACGACCAACAGCGGCAGAGGGGGAGGAAATTCGCGACCGGGTGGTGCGCCAAAAAAAATACATTTCAACCACCAAGTTTTGCAACAACAACAACAGCGCATGAGGCGCCACTCCGTCCCAAACAATCTCAAAAACTTCCTCCCACTCTTTCTCCTTCCCCCAACCTCTTTGAATATTGAATTGCCCGAAGGATCAGAACTGCATCCCCATTTGAATTTCAGCGCGGTCCGGCTTCGCCTTCGTCGATTCCGATCTGAATCCGATTCGAGACACTGCCGAAAGAAGAGAAAAAAAATAAAGCGAACCAATGGGTCATCTTCGAAGTTGGCCTCGACCACGAAATTCAACGAGTGGGAGGGGAGAGCGGGGGTGAACCGAGGAGAGGAGAAAGTAGTGAGGAGGAGAAGGCGATCACACTGGATAGGCACTCGCCCCCATCCCCCTCGTAACCTACGTGTCATCTCCACCGGCGTGCTTTCGCGAATCTTCGCCACCTTTCTGGCGATGACTGCCGAATGACGGACGTACCGGCGGAGGCCAGGGGCAAGGAAAAGTCGACCGGTGGCTAGAGTCCACCAGCATTGTCCCCTCCACAAAGCTGAAGAAGGGAGACTTTTATCATTCTGCCGGAACAAAATAACCGCCAGAAACTTACTTATTTCTGCGTTTAGTCGCTAAACCATCGTCCAGCTCACTTTACACCCAATCTATAGAACTAGTGAACACCAAAAAGCCCCAGATGATCGGTTCCCAATTGGCTATCATCACCCATGGCCGCCATTACGCAGCTGTTACTTCGATAGAGGGAAGAAGATAGAAATCGAGACTTTGTTGTAATATTTTCTACTCGCAGAAGAAGTGAAGGCACGATTCTCAAAGCTGAGTTCAATCTTCAAGTTTCTTTAAATATTATTTGGATTTTCACGATGTAATTCACCAAATTAACAAAAGTCAAACGAATTCCATCGATGATTTTTACTCGGGGTCAAAGTATCAACGAAACCATGAGAGAACACAGAAATAGATGGAGAACATGAAGAACGAACGGACGAAGAAATAACACTAAAAACTTATATAAATATACAACGGGAGGCAGAAGATCACTGGGACGTCCGCGCAAGAAATAGAAAGGCTAACATTGAATATGGTTGTAACAGAAATGGCCAAAGAAAGAACTAATATATAAGCATAAACGCTGACAGAATGACGAGGGATATGTGAAAGCGAATCTTCGACGTTTTAACGTCGGCAGCTGAAACACTAAACCGGTGGAAAACACGCAAAGACTTCACCAGATATAAAAGTTAATGTTTTGAGGGTAACGGGTTATACTGGAGCAATGATGGGTGGTGAATGGTGGGTGATGGCAAGAGACCCACTCAAGACGAGGAATCATGGAAGTCAAAGGAACAAAAGAACGTGCAGGAAACAATGCATGGAAGCGGCAGAGTATAAATAAATATAAAGGAATAAAGCGGAAGTGAAGAAAAACAATTCACCGCCAAAAAAAAAAAGTTTTCCTTTGAGGAGGACTGGGAGCTGAAATAAAACCACTAACGGCCATTCGTGCTCTCTCGGCTTCCCTCCCGCAAACCTACTCATCTAACAGAGACCCGGCAGCACAAAGGGATTTACTTGACCCTCTGCCTGCACTCAATCGACGGACCGCTGACGCCTCTTGAGGACAAGCACTGCCTCCTCCTTTCCCTCCAGGGCACATTGCATTGACAAGCCTATCCTTTCGTCCCATCCCTCCAGGCAGCCAGCGTGGATTTAAAGACCACTGTATTAGAGATGAGCGATTACGATTAGATTCACTCGGAAATCAATTATTTTAATACGATTCCCGATTATTTTGTATCTATTATTGTTATTCGATTCTGATTCGATTCGTTTCCTTTCCGATTCAGTTACGAATCAGATTCGAATTTATTTAGAGGATTCGACTTTTCGAGAGAATCGATTCACACAATACGATTCGTATCGATTTGGTCGAATCGATTCATTGCTTGAAACTGTCAATCTCTACACTGTATACAAGATCACTATTCATCGTTTTCTCTACTTGTCCGGCGAAACAGTTTGCAAGAGTACAGTTTTTCGTGTTCTACTCTGTACAAACGCACGCGCGTGTAGGGCCAGTACCGTGATTCGAAAGGGTGTGTTCCTTTTTGTGAATGCGTTACACTTGCGTGAGAGGGAGGGAGGGCTATTGTTCTTTTGCGTTAATTTTTTTTTAATCTGAAAGAGCGACAACGGGCCTCTCACTGCCTCAGGCAGAGATTTCACGTAAGAAAGCTTTGAGACTCACGAATTACTCTGCATTTCGCATACCCAAGGGAGTGAGTTGACGTTCCTTTCTTGTTTCGTTTTTATTTTGGACGTTTCCCCCTTCTGTTTTTTTTATTTATGTCCCTTGGCGTTTTGGTAACGGACGGCCGGACAAATTTTTCTGAAGGGCAGGCGTCAGCAAGAACATGCGACCTTAAAAATATGTGCTAAAACAAGTATAAAAAGCGACCCCAGGAGTATGGGAAAGAGCTTAGGAAGGAAAAAAGTGCTTATAGCAAAAGGAAACACTATGAGGGAAAGAATGCCATGGACGTATGCGATGATGGAAAATATGCGCTGGAGGCAATTTGGAAGATCAAACGACCGTATGAAAATGAGAAAAAATTTAGGGGAAAATTTACACGAGAAAATTACATTACAGCGGAGAAAATCAAAAATAACACAAAGAACCAAGCGGAAAACATCCACAGAGGCGCCTACGTAATACCCTGAGGGCGGCCACAAGGGCGTGTGGCAGGGATTCCTTTATGTAAATATTAAAATTATTCAAATGGAAAGGAAATACTTAGATGCCAGACATTCAATGACAAAACATATGTGACGTATATATAATGCGGGAACAAATTTAAATTTTATATAACTAACATGCATTCAGGATAACTACAAAATATCCTTCTACCTCTACGTGTTACCCTGCAAGCCTTCGAAAAGGCGTGTGGCAGGGGGTGAGTCACTACCATACATGCACTCCCACATGCATGAGTTAGACATTCTTCACACAGAAGAAAACTACTTACATGAAAAACATACATACACTAGCCATCATAACCAGCATTTTAGTGCCTGTGATCATGTTTTGATTTTAACCTCTAATTGCGAGAGGAAAATAAATTACATTTTAAATCTATTAGTTGTACAATCTACCTCCCTGATTTTACGAACGTGATCTGGCAGCACGGAGCTCGTAATATGTCTTTAACCTTTTGGCTGAAGTGATCGGCCATGAAATCTACACAGTAAATTTAACCTGTGTACGCTCTAACGCAAGTAACCTGAGCTGTATGAGTGGCTCCCAACCTAATTCATCCATTAAACTCGTTGCACTGCTTGGTTGGTCGTTATAAACTTTCACAAATCTAGTTGCTCTCGATCTAACTTCAAAACTAATCCCGCCTCATGAGGTGTCAAGCACATGCACTCGAGGCATACTATATAAGAAGCTTTGAAAAATAATAGTACCCCATTAACTTCTCATTGCATTTCCATAATGTCCTCTTTATGATCCATGACATTTCATTCCCTATTTCACAAATTTCCCAAACATGTTTTCCTCACGAGAGAGGCGAGAACACCATGGCTACCATCTTAAGGAACGAAAATTAAATTGATTACAAGAGGAAGATTGTACAAGAGGCAAACACGCATGACAAATGAAGTGGGATGCGAGCAAGAGACTGGGGAGTGTTGGGAAGAATGGAGGGGCACAGGAATCTCCGGGTTCGGAAACGATGGAGTGATGAAAGGAAAATCTGAGGTGGACCACGACTCGGGAGTCTATCGTACGGAATGGCACCGAGTGAGTGCACCCTACGAAAGATATCGTGTGTCGCCATGACATCGATCTGCAAATTGTCATCTCCTCTCGCCAGCCCCCGCTCCTCACACGCCGCCAGCTCCCAACCCCGCCACCTTGGCACCAATGTCGGTCGTTAGAAATTTCTGCTTCGTCAATATATGTATGTCAGCACCCACGCTTTCAGCCTCGCAAGATTAGATTTTTTCTAATATATATGTATATATATACACACACACACACACCTTAACAATCTTGTGCTAAATGAAAATGGTGGCGAGATTTTTATTTTCGGATTAGAGTTCAGACACAGACGCTCAATCTTTTTCCCCTCCCACGTCCGCCTCCACGCCATCTTTGACATGGGCCTCAGACTCAGTACGTTTCAAATAACTTATTACAGTATATGTGACTAATTTCAACAAACGAAATAATGTAGTGGCGTTTGGGATTAGATTTTCGAGAGTCCCATGTATTAATGACAATGTTGTGAATAAAGATGCACAATTTTAGTCGAGATGGGGAAGCTCAAAAACATCAGAGAAACGAAAATTTCAAACTTATGAAAATAATTTAAATCAATGTCAAATTCCAATTCTTAAGACGCACAACAGGAAGATTTTAATTGATTCTTTGGCAGTTTCTACCAGCATAGTATTTTTTTCTTTTATCACAAGGAGTAGCTGGTGAAACATTTCCAAAAACACACATGGAAAAATTTTCAGCCAAAGACACCAGGTGTCAAATATTATTAATATGGAACTATTTCCCCTAAATCTATGAGGATAAAATGCTGTTTTACTAATCCGGGGGAAGCATTGCCAGGGGATCGTTATGTGGGGTGGAGAACAGTTGGAGGGATCTTTAATAAGTATCTACCGTAACATACTCGCATACAGTTGGACCCGCGATTTCTCGGCAATATGACCCTTTTTATCGCATTCCTCTAGCATAATTCCACCCTGGCTTTTCGTCAATCTCCTGGATCCGGAGGTGACCCTAGATTAGGAGGAGGTTAAGAAACTCTTAATTTTCAACTGATCCTGGCATCTAGATAATTTTATATGGATTTTTCACTTTAAAGAGTGATATTTTTATCTCCAGGGTAGAATTTTAAAATCTGGTCTGTTATTCGACCTTCAATTTTCAGCCCAAATATTTGGGTGGAAATTTGAAGCTGGGACTAGAACACACATGAGTATAGACAGTAAATGTAAATCAGAAACGTAATGGTTTGGCCAACTTTAAAGTCTTACCTGCGACACAACTTAGCCAGAAAAACCATTTGTCACCCTTTCCAGAGACATTTTTTTTATCGACGTCCTCTGACGATGAGAACATTTTGAAAACTTCATGAATCCGATGGTGAAGGGCTCCTGGAAAGAGTGAAGGGATCCTTTAATCAAAAAAGTTTGGAGACAGTCCGTTAACTCTCTTCTCTTTCATAGTTTCATGTTTGGGATACGTACTGCTGGTCTCACAAAGGAGACCTCCCGCTAATTTTATCTGCTTCCCTTTCCTTTTTATAATAATTATGATTACTGGTAGTTTAGACAATAAAAGTTTGTCTTCCGATGCACCAAGTAAACCATAGCACATTATTGCAGGATTTCAAGGGTCTAGAATTCCTTAACACCAGTTTTTTTGCGTTAAACTAGTTATACTCCAACACAATCTCTGCGAAATTTGTGGATCTTTCATGTCATCTGAAATTGCTATTCTTTTCTCCTCTCTGCCGTACTTATCGAAGATCGGTCGGATAAAGTAGAAAGTTTTCAATATCCCTTTACCTTATTTATTGCATTCATTCAGTCTGCCTTTTTCTAATTTGTCCGAAAACATCCTCTCCACTCATACCATGCCCAACACTTCACTGTATTTCCCTTAGTCCTTATTTCTTCTCCATACGAAATTATAAGGATTTTTCTCCTTGAATATATTTTTTTCAAACAAGCCTAATTTTTCAAAGAAAATAAAGGGAAAATTTGCTAAGATAATGATTTGCGGATCATTCACTTTGCTTCTTGCTTTACCGTGGTGCCTTCACTGACAGTCAAACTTATGAAATTGAATTATATTGAGCTATATTTTTTACTTTCTGTCTTTCCCAAATATTGAAATAAAAATATGTACGTTTAATTTTTCATCCACGAATTATTTCATAAAAATAGGTCTTAAAAATTAGAAAAAAGGTCGTTTTGTCATCACCCACGAGTTCCTAACTATAATATTAATAATTAATTCAATATACTCAAAATTACTACAGTTAATAAGCGCATTTCCCACAGGCCCCCAGGCGGGCATTTAATCAACTTTAAATGTCATGCCATGCCACTTGACATTTTGTACGTGCATCGGTCAACATTAGACTCGGCCACCAAATTATCCACGCGCAGAAAAAGGTCACTTAAATAATTCTTTCCGGGAGAATCGAGATTATACAGAGACCAATTTCCGATTCAATTATAATCAAGTCTAAAATTTCGAAGGACGCACGAATTTCCCAACGTGCTCCATGTACTGTCATCTACATCTGGATGGAACTTATCATGCTTCTGACCCCATGATCCCCCCCTCCCCATCGTAAAAATAAACACAGCACAGATGGGCGCCTATCATTCGACGGTGCTACCTCTTCATTTGGATGTTCAACATTTACTGCCATTAATGCATATCATATGCTTCCGAGGAGCGAAAATTTCTGAACAGACCATTTAGGTTTAATGTAAAATTAATAACACTCAGCTAAAAGTTCCCCGTACTTTTTGCGTCCCTTCATGTCATCTAAAATTTTCCCCCTTCCACCTCTTCGTTATCTTAACATTCTACTTTATAACACTCTTCAGCGTCCTATCACATCTAATTATCCATCTATCTTTGATAACAATCCAATTATCCAATTACCTTTGATAACAAATTACCCAGTCTTCCGCGAATTTCGTCAGCAAAATTCTACCCTTTCCCCTAACATGGCTAAAACTCTTCGCCATTCACCTTACTTTTCGTCAATTTTACCTACTCTTTCCTTCCTCCTCCACACTCACACGTTCACCATTTTTGCTAAAATTCCTAAAGACGTCTTTATTTTACCTACTTCTCGATAATTTTTCTCTACCTGTAAGCAACTCGTTATCTAGAGCAATTCTTCTCGTAGTGTCTCTAATACAACTAGTTTCTTACAACCCACTGCCCAAATAAATGAAATAACCTACCTGCTCTAATTTCCATTACACTACAATATAATATATATTAGTATTCTCCAAAAAATGATTCGTCGACTACAATGAAGCACCACGAAGGAATGCATTCTTTGGCGTTGGAAGATGACGGCATGGAATCAATAAACTGGTGTTTTTTAATCTTGAAAAAATGTACACGGACGTGTTTGTCATTGTTTCTTTAATTATTTCAAATTTTATGCATCGTATGTTGCAAGCAATGCATCGTAAGCCTTATAATGTCTTGACAGATGGAGGGGTTTAAAAACCACACAGCAATTCCACAGGCAAAGTTTATTGTATCACCACCAGGTTTCGCCGTATTACAGCATCATCAGGTGACCTGATACAATAAAATTTGCTCGTGGAATTGCAGTGTGTTTTTTAAACCCTTCCATGGCGAGAGAATTCCACCAAATGAAGCCTGAAACTTTATCTTTCGACAGGTGTCATTATATTTATTATATCCAACATAACAATAGATAACACAATCGCCTTTCTGGGCATTGAATGTTAGTGAAAATGGATTAACACGAAGATGAAAAGAAGGGAAGACGGAAGAACATGCAATGCATCTGGTTCGAATGGAGAGGGTGTTTGTGGGGGAGCGATGCGAAGGAGGTAGAAATAGCAGATGGATGAGCTGATTGGGAGTCGGACTTTACATAAGGGAGAAAGAAAAGCCGTCCGGGTTAGCCTGGGGTTAACGCGCTCGCCGGCTAACCCAAAGGTTCCGGGTTCGAGCCCCGCCTAGGTCATGGGTGTTGTTCAAGGGTGTTGTAGTGTTTGTTCAATAGTCGTTTTTCTATGATTTGAGGAAGTTCTAAATGACCATAGCCGTAACATAAACACAAACACTACTGCGAAAAATAATTAAATAGGTTCATTTATATTGAGAAAGAAAAACAAAGAAATGAAACACAAAAACAGTCTACAACAATCGTAAATGTTTTCGTCAACAGCTCTCATCACAAAATTCCAGCAATCACTTAGTGAAGTGTAGAAATCATATTTTTATTCTCTTCCCATAAAAATACTTCTTCCTACGCTATTTGAAAAGGTAGATTCGGCTACACTCACAATTTCCGTTTAAAGGATACAAACAGTAACTCAAGAGACTGATCCATCATATGTCCATAATCGTATTTATTTTTTCAAATTTAGTTTTAATTTCCATGTCTCGCAACAGTTTTGAATCACATTCAGGTCCTTTGAAAATGAATCACTGTTTGTCTGACTGAAAACATCCCTACTGTTTGCATTAGCCCCGTATTTTCTGGGGTTAGCAGGGATAGGTGATGTATATATTCTGCAGTTATACCGTATTCAATTAAAATAAATGTAATTTGGCATTGTTCCCGCATGAGATTAATATTGCCATGTAACCGAATGTCTGCATGTAAGTAGTTTCTTGCTTGGTGAACGCTTATGAATGTGGGCACATGGGTATGGATTGATTGGTGTCAACTCACCCCCTGCCACATGCCCTATAGGCGGCTTGCAGGGAATTACATAGATGTAGATCCATCGTCCGGCAATCGCGAAGGAAGGCTCTAGTCGAAAAGGTTTTCGTCGGCAACAAAAGCTTTCATGACAGCAACTTCCACGGTAACGAACCAAGTTGTCTGAGCGGAATCACTATAATAAGGTGATTTCCGTGCTGGAGGGCAACAATGCCGGAGGAGACCCTGAAGACGGCCTTTCGTCATTTCGCCGTGCGGTCACTTTTCCTCGTGTATTCAGAGAACCGCTCGACCGTCACGCTCATGTTTAACATTCAGCGCAGCTCCACTCGACTCGGGGTCTTTCCTTTCGCCCTTCCCTTTCGCTGAACCTTTTTGAGTTAGAAGAACTGTTATCTCCTCAATGCACCACTCCCGAGAACACGGAATGGGAATGTATGCATGTACTTGAGTTGCGTGACATTTCCTCTCGGGCGCTTTTTATGAACATCAGCTGCCACGTCTCGCGACGCCTTCGCAAAGCTTAAAAAAAGGGTTTCAATTCCACATGGCATCTTCCCTCTCCTTCAAAATTCCATGAATATTATTAACAGCACCGGGCAAGGTCGATGATTCTTACCTACGCGCAATGAGAAATTGACATATTGGTACTCTTTGGTGCGAATTCCGCGCTTTGTTTGAGCGTTTCCTTCACTCTATCATCATACATCTCTCGCCCCTCATCATATTTTTGATTGGCACTTTGTCGAATAATCACACGCGATAAGGAACCGTGCTGAGCCTGACATTGACTCGCCAGGCCGTCGGAAGTTTATTATTGTGTTTGTTTTGGACCCTACCAAAAATTGTACAAAATTACACAAATTGGTCGTTGCCCCCTGAATATCTCAGTATACTAGTATATACTGTATATATAGTATGTATATACAGTACCTGAGTTGAACCGATCTCACTGAATGTTTTAGTCATAATTACACGTGAGCTTTATTCTGGATAACAATTAATCCTGAGATTGGCGTTATAGGTCATATACAAGACGCAGATGTTGGTTCGTGTTCTACCGCTTTTATAACAAATCTATCTGACCTCCGTTCCACACCACAGGAGAATCACGGAATTCATAAATCGAATCTATTGAATACGGATAGATGATCGTTAAGTCTCCCATGTCCCGGCTCGGTGACCTGCGAGACCTTCACCATTCGTCATAACTATCAGCAATTCGTGTGGAATCTTTAAAGGAGTAGGACTATCGTTTTAGCAGCACCGCTTATCCGACCGGCCATTTGCGTGATGTCAACGGAGCGGAATCTATCTTGCATGAATTCTCTCGCTGATGGTTTCAAGTGATAAAACTCCATAAAAACCAATTCCAGGAAATTTGGATCATAAAAGCAAGAATAAATTCTGCATGGATATGCATGTTTAATGGTCTGTCGCATAGTTTACCTATTCGTGCAGTGAAATAACTTTTTTGTAGGCTCATTCAATTAATAACGTCCTAGTAAAGATGACAACGGGGAACATGGTGGTTAACACGAACTAATTTAATGAAAAATGTGAGTTTCATGTAGAGATAGATACACGATGTATGATCTCCGAACTCACAAAATGGATCATCTCCCTGCCCCCTGATAATTGCTCCTTGAATATAAGTGATTAGTCGCGCCAAAGCCCACTTTTCCCTCGTTCCTAATATCTGGGCAGTTCAATAAATCTCCATCTCCCCCCTTTCTCCTACTGAAAACACTGACCCTATCCATACTATCCCCAAATGAGACTGTTTTTCATTTCTTTCTTGTATGATCTCGAGTTTTCATAGAATCAGGTTATAGTGGACGCAAAATATTTTTTTTTCAGAAAGCCAGACACGAACATTTTCAACGATAGGTCGGATTAAATGATTGGAGTATAGCGGGCGGGAACTTTCGATTTGAAGCATTCATTAACTTCCACGCAGCTTCGAAGGATCCTTCGTGATCTCACGTGAAAGCAATTAACCAATGGCTTCACGTCGAGTCAAAAATAACTCTTTTTTTCTAATCCCAGACATATTTTTAGACGGAGATCATGAATTCTAAAACAGAAAAATGTAAATAATTTGCGAACTGCAACGCCAGAAAAAGATAGATATATTAATAAAATCATTCTATGTTATCAGGGCAGTCCATACATGGGTGATTATAAATGATAACATTCACCCTGTATGGGGAATGATAAAAAGTTTTTGCATGAAAGACGTTGTGTTATATTATTAATAAGTAATTTCATGTGTGATCATATGTATTGATTGGTGAATTCTTCTCGGGATTTCCACCGAGTTAGGTATTCTGCTACCGACATTTCAACGGAAAGCTCCGCCATCGTCTTCAGGGTGTTGATGTAAGGGTAAGACGTAAGTGTCCAGGGTATGAATTCATGTTTGGTGTGTAATCACTCTTGCCACAAGCCCTTTCGTCGGCTTACAGGGTGCGATGTAAATGTAGAACACTTGGCCCCATATTAACTTTCATCACTTCTTTCCACCGTACAAAGTACCACAAGCTTTTTGCAAATAATCCTCATTTTCTGTTGCAATTCTTTTTATTTCTCTCTTCAAGGTAATCATTAGACAATGTGTACTTGAAGAAGCACAACTTCAACGTCTCTCATTGCTTGCAATCATTTTTTTCTCTATTCGGCGTTACCGAATCTCCTTCTCCTGGTGATAATGCAGGGGCGGAATAAAAAGTCGTTCACTGCATTGTTTACTCGTTCACGACGACCAGTCAAACGACTCCGGACCCAGGACTTAAAAAAAATATGGGAGGAGGCGACCAGTTGGGTTGTAGTCCGGATCCGTTCCCCCGCGCGGAGGCCCACGTATGCATAAATTGGCGAGGGACATGAAAATTATTCAGCCAATACTTGATTGGGAGAGAGCGAGAGCAATCTTGTCTTGGCCACCACGGCGCAGGTCCGCTCGATACTCTCGGGCACGTGTGAAGCAGGCCTGCTGGTCGACCGTCCTGAATGGGAAAAAAGCCTCTTCCGACACAACAGACTGCATGTTCGAATTTCGATGCAAATTGAAGAGCGAGAAATGGCGATTATCGACGTGACCATGAAAATAAATGCTTAAAACCTCCTCTCTCATAGGAATGCATATCGCAAGTGAGTCCCCCATGCCACCTTGCCAGTCTCCCATTACCGTAGTGAATTCAAGAACGGCTGAAGAATAATCCAGCAAGCACAGCACAGAAGCCAGAACAAAAAGTAAAACCGGAAACAGCGGAAAAATTTAATATCTAACATTTTTTGTTGTATGTATAATTCTACAGCTTGTAAATGGCGCTTTTAATCAGGAAGTAGTAATAGGCATAAAAGTTATAATGGATTTACCGAGAAGGAACTAAGATTTTTCGTAGCGTTCAAATATACATTAATAATGGAATAAATAAAGGTGATGGAAAGTCGATTTCCTCATGCTTAAGCGGATTAAACCACCGGAAGTGTAATATCAACCATGCAACCGGCGGCTTCGATAGCTCCCATGCATTAAAACCCGATAAAAACATGAAAACATCGTGTTTAAACGGAATTTCTTAAATTTTAGACCGATATTTAAACAAGCATAAATAGAATAAGATTCAATAATTCTTTCATCCTGGTTTTAGTTTAGGCTCGAGGTTTCTTCTTCATTATTTCATATTTTACGAGTGAATGAAATTTAAGCTACAATGTGAAAGTGTCATTTTTCCATGACTTGAAATGTAAAAAATGAAAGTCTCTGGGCTCGAACAAGGGCCACTTTCTTGGGGTTTTCGACTCACCGGATAAATAGGAAACTTCCTTAAAACTTATAGACCGGTAAGCTTGAGTAAAATTACCAGAGAATTTGTGCCAATGAGTTATATCCCAGCTTTATACATACTAATGTAATACGTTGGCAATAAACAGACGGAATAGAATTAATCTCAATCTAAATTCTTCTCTAAATATGTGACAGCAATCGTTAATAAAATTAAACGGGTAAATAAATTAAACGTCAACATTAAAAAAATCCTTAAAATCTACCACAAGAAAGAGGAATCGATAAATTCTGTTCACTCAGTCTGAATTATTGAAGACCTAATAAAAAGTTTGGTTTAGCTATTCAGTATTCCGTCTCATATTGGGTCGTTAAATTTACATTGTCATTCCCTCAGAGTTCTGTACCTTTCCACGACTTGAGGTTTTTTTAATATTATGAATATTTTACCGACACCTCCGCGTTTTTCCAACCTTCTCGTAGATCCTCATGCTTTCAGTTACAATTTCCTCCTCAATGCCGAATGGAAATAACTGTAAACACACCAAGCGGTTAATTAATTTGCGGCTGGTTCCGATGAATGTAATGAGCCAATATTTCTTATCTAATGCACGCCATTGCATACCACTGGCATAAGGAAAGGTGAAGAAGGAAACCTGAAGAAAGAAACACCTGATGATGTCGCTACGCGATGAAACCCGGGTCGTATTGAAATAAAATTATATGTGGAAAATGCTAAGTTTTTCTTCTCTCACCGAAAGGTGAAGAAGTAAAAGGAATGAAAAAGGGGAAATGTATTCATGGGATGGGCGGGAAGGGGGAGTAAAGGATGACGACTGTAGTACAATGGGTTGGAGGAGTAACTGGAAGCACATCTACATAGTTCGTCTACTACTAGATTGCGTGACTAGCGTTCTTAAACGTGTTGGCATGAAGGAAACGGCATTTTTCTTTGTTTATTTTTCCATACTACCGTTACAGTTGTGCGTACTGATTTCGACAAGAATACAGCATCTGACTGATTTAGTCAAAAGTCCTCCTCTGGCAATACCATTCACCATACTGTTCTTAGTTTTTCAAAATCTAGTCGAAGAAACGCCCCCTAATTGGAATTTCATCTATGGGAGCAAAAATAAAGATCAACCAGGAGAATACGGAGTGCTCCCCATACTTAGCACCACCCATTGAAGCAAATACGGAGAGGTGATGGAATTTTGAAGGACGAGCAGAAATCTGAATGAGTAGGACATAGGAAGGAAAAGAATGGTGGAAACCCAGATGGAATTTCTGAGAGGTAGTAAATAGCGGAAGAGGGTTAATGTATTTTGACACATACATACTAAAAATTTCCGCTACACGTATTAGGAACAGAATATGTATTGAGTTTCGCCACAAAAAAAGTAAACCGATTTCGTAAAATAACCATCGCAAAATATCCGAAATTTGAATTAATTTCAACGGATTTCCTTCATTATAGGTGACGCAAGCTTTTTCTCTGACGTGTCGAAGGTGAGGGTGACGGTCATCGGCCAGAACCGTTTCCACCGCAGTGACCTCTCGAATAAAACCTTTTAGCTTCCTTCGCGCTTCTTACCTCAATCCTGCTTTTACGAAACCAACACGCGTACCGCTGAATGAAAAAAAAACTACACGAGACGTTGTTAGTCGCTTATCGAACTTCCCCGGAATGAAGATCTGAGAAACGCGAGGTTTCGCGATATCCACACGATTAAAGAAACGTCGCCTCGAAGAGAAGGGTACATACACCCTAACTTTCGTTGGGTGTATCTCCACCCCGAGTATTTCCGCCCGAGGACCCCCACACAGTTGCCGAATTAATGGGGAGAACTGGAGAGGGGAAGGACGGGAGAATGCACATAAACGGAGAGGGAATTTGCGCGGAATGGAAGCACGCCCCCCCCCCCCCCCCCAATAAAAAACATACAACCCACCCCCCCCCAACACCCCCCAAACCCCCGGGGGGCGCTGGGTGAGAGCTAAAAGGGGGGGGGG
>WURS02431123.1:0-15803 GCA_011762765.2 Rhinocypha anisoptera | reverse complement strand
TAGGTCGTCACATTAAAAATGTGTGGAGTTCACCAAGTGATTTTCATTTCCGTAATGGATAACTTTCACCATATCACGCCAGCGAATATTACTGTTGTTAAAAGTCTACACATCTTTCAAAGACAACTACATTTATTGTTGTTTTGCTTATATGCCTTCTGACATATTCCAGTCAATTAATACAACTTCAGCCGCTAGTTAGTTTACCTGAGAGCATTCATCTTTGTGTAATATATGGTATGAAGTCACTGGTTATCGTCATCTTCCTTTGTCTTTTCTTTGATCAATCGGCGATTGTCTCTCACTTAAATTTTTATGACTTTCATTTGGTCAGTAGCATATTTTATTCGCCTATATTTTCTCAATATTCATAATTTTGATTATAGACTTTAACAATGAGAAATGAACGTCTTTAGTATGCTCATTAACGAACGCAATATCGCTTTTGGACCCTGTATTTTTCTAGGCTTTCTATACGAAAAAAAAGATGACATTTGACTGACAGAAAGTAAGTGAATGGTGTTTAAAACAATATAACTTTGTAATTTCACGAAAAGTTTATTCTTTTTCGCCCGGTTTCGTCAAGGCAGAATTAATTTAATTTAAAAATTACAAGGTTACATTTTTTAATCATGGAAATATTGAAAAGGTATTGAAAACAATCTATAGGAATTGCCTATGGTACAGGTGAATCATTAAAGATAGCACATTAAGGATGGAGTAACGATTCCAGAAGTTATTTCTGTTATTTCTCTGAGTGATTGACACGAACACTTGTGTATTCCGAAATCACACTATGAAATTCATTCATGACCTCTCCGTGTGGCATTGTCCTATCGTTTCTCCGATTCGATCGTTATTTTTTATTCTCTATTTTTTCTAATTCAATTTCTAACGCATCCTACATTATCGTGAGGAACTATTCGGAACAAAGGTACTGGTAAAATTCCCTATAGCGAGTCCGCGTCCTTCGCGAATAAACCCGCCCGGCGAGGAGCGGCCTCACCTTCGACCCTCGCCCGCCTCCTGACTGACGCGCCGGGTGGGGCCTGGATCCGTGGGTGAGCGGGCGAGCGCGGGCACCCCGATTATTGGGAACGCCTTTCACGTTCGAGTCGGTGCATCGGCCACGGACTAACCACGCGCGCGCCCGCGGCCTAGCGAGCGAGTGTGAGAGAGAGAGAGTCAATTCTTCGGAACGAATTCTTTCACGAGTAAATCTTAGTTTCGGCAGCAACTATGTGGATTTATTTTCCACGATGACGAAGTGCCATAACCTTGTATTTCCTACATCATAGTGCACCGATCGGGAAAGGATAGTTTGCGGATGAAAAGGGCGCTACGGTCTGATCGTTCTCACGTGTGGACTGTCCTCACTTTATTCGCTCCGTCTTTGTATTTCTCCGTTAAGGTGGGCCAATTGATATTTCTTCATGGTATTCAGTTTTCTTTTTTTATTTTTATGCTTCTGTTGTAGCATCTTATGAATAAGTATCGGTAAAGTAATCAATTATCTCTAATCATTATACAATATACCATTTCATTTATATATAATGGTATTCCACCTCTTCTAGTCAATTAAATATTATATTTTTTGTAAATTTTATGGTTTTTCCTACATTTTAAACATTCTTTTTCAGCAGTAAACCCTGAATAAACATTAACTAACGCCATAAACGTGGCTATCTAAATGTTAGAATTCATGTTAAGAATTTTTCAAAGTATCATTGGAGCGGTATACAGAATTAAACAAAAAATGAATGGATTTTTTAACGATCTTCAAAATTTTATTGTGTTAAATACAACTAGAGAATCAAATCTTATCTGCACATAACTCAAGGTAGAATACTATATTCTAAATGATAATTTACTATGACCAGAATTCAATGCCTTATGCCGACCGGGTAAGTCTGGTGGGCAGAGTGCTCGCCAGCTAACCCAAAGGTCGCGTTTTCGAGACTCGCACGGGGCTGGGTGTTGTGTTTGTCCAGATGGGTTTCTTCTATGATGCGAATTGGTACGAAATGACCATAGCCGTCAAAGCACCCTATCAACGAAAATATTACTGCTACAATGTCTGCTTCCCACAAAAAGTTGTGTTGCTGCCCACGTCAACCTTTACTAATTTTGAGAATTTATTCTTTTATGTTTTACCCGTTGTCGTAATAACCTCATATCGTGTCATCGCAGTAGGAACTTACTTTTAAGGGGGTTGAAGGACCACATCAGTTATTACCTTAAAAATGACAATGATAGAATAATGAATCTTAGTAATACATAGACTCACCGTCAGTCAAGGCTACCACGATCATCGTCAAATGAATTTGCTAAAGAATCGCACAGTTGCAGACAGAACATTCAGAATTGGACCGAAAGACTTAACTAGGTTAGTCAAAACACCACTAAACCTGTGCTACTCAGACTATAGATTATCAAATTATCATATTGTCAAACGATAGTTGGGATAAAATTTTGTTTTTTTTAGATGATTCAAGAGAGATTACTGGTCAAGAAATACTGACTATGAGAAATATATACGTATAATTCGTAATAAGAAGCTGAAGAAGCGAAAAAATATATTAATAATTATATATATATATATATTATTTAAATATAAATATATTAAAGATAAATTTATTTAATTATTATTGATAACGTTAAATTAATATGGTATTTAGATTTATTTAAAACAAGTAAACGTCGAAAATTGTAGAAATGTATCCTTGAGGTTCTGTAATTTTTACAGAATACTTTTCATAAATAATGATGGCTATTGGCTACCTCTCTGTTAAGACGGTTTTGTTGAGATTGAGAGTTCAAAATTTAGTTTCCTGCCTTACTTAAAGATTTTTTCATCTTCACATATGTCCTACTATAAACAATATTATTGATTTATACCAAATTTTAGTCACTCATGTTTATTGTAAAGTAAGAACAAATGTCCTGCAGGTGGATATCAAAGCGTATAAATGAGTAAAAGATTAAAACTTTCCAGAAAACAGAGAGTGAGAGTTTTCTTGATGTGTGTCAGTACAACATCCACGTGGGAGCAATGAACAGAATTACCGACATAATTCTGGTGTATCTTTAGTGGAAATTTGAATTATCCGACGTCCTAAACACAAATTGCAGAGTAACAGAGTCATGATACAATTAAAACGTACTGAATGTAGGTGACTTTGACGGATGAGCTGATTCAATGATGGACGTTTCACCTTATCCGAAGGACTGTCATTCATTCTTATCCTAGAATCAGTATATGAAGGTAATGAAAAATCATAAAAATGTAAAAACAAAATAATATTTACCTTATTAATAAGACGCGCAATAAATTCAACGTCATTTATTTGCATGTGTGACACTATTTCGGGAAAAACCTTTTGGAAGTTCATAATGTCTAGTAGTCTAGTATACTGTTTTTGAATACTATGATCTTATTATTCAGTTTCCACTTGATTTTATACAGAACACGACAATGGTTTCGTACGTAGGCCTAAATCCAACTGGCCATGGAGCTTTGCTACGAAACCGTAGTTTGGTCGTATAGAAACTCGTGGGAAAACTGCATAGTCAGCTACTTTAATCCTATATTCTATTGAACATAAATTGATGTAGGTACAACACATTACATATACAATAAGCATTTCAGGTGCTTTTAATGTAAAACGACAAACAAGTGAGTAGTTTGAAAAAATGTTTTGATCACGATAAGAAGGGTAAAAAATTAAAACTGGAAGAACACTCACTACTACTTTACCTGAAGATACTGTTATACATCGAAACCTGATCGTGTTGAAATAACTTTTTTATGTGGAATAGCAGTTTTTCCTTTCAAACTCAAACCAAATGAAGGACTTTTCGAAGAAAATTCCTTCATTTGGTGTCGAATAGATTTTTTTGTTACATTGGCACACGGTGGAGGAATGAATTTCACGGATATTTTTAAAAAATTAGACGATAGAAAATTACGTAGGGAATGTTTGTAAAAGATAGAGGTATGTGGACACTCTTTATGAAGGTAAAATTATGGTGAGTAGTTAGAGAGATAAGAATTAACAATCTTTATAAGTATGGTAGATTCTTCAACGAAAAGGTACTCCGCAAAGCCATCGTGGGGGACTCCTATGATGATTGTATACTTACATAAGGAGGAGACTAATGGTGCACATGTTGTGGCAGGCAGTCGGTGAAAACTATATATTCTTAGGGACCATATTGGGGAAGGACTGTAGAAGGGAGGTCAAGGGTTGTATATGAGAAACTGACAATAGGGAAACTTTGAGATAAAAACTAGATTCTTATGAAGAGGCTGGTAGGCTGAAGGACGCTTGGAATGCTGCTATACATGAACCAATCTTTGGACCTCGGATGGTGCTGAATAAATCAAGTTGAGTACCGTTTCGAACGATCATTCCTTGTTTTTTAATAATATTTTCCCACTTCTGCAAAGAACCAATGGAAAAACTTCTCAAAAGACCATCCAATAAGATTATTCTTAAAAAAGTACACTTTCAGTTTACGGAGATATAATCGAGCAGTTATTAATCATGAAAGTTGTTTTAAACTCTTTTGTAAGTGAAGAATAAGTACGTGTTATTTTACAGACGTGTGCCGAAAATTTTCACTATTTATTAAGCTCTTTATTTTTTTTATTAGAAGTATCTTAGGGGGAAGGAACCCTAGAGATAGGCAGGGACACCAGGAATGAAAAGAAGAATGATGAAGAAAGTAAGGGTGAAAGTAAGAGTAAGTTAGAAACAACGAGTTTGTAAAGGGGCCAATATAGTTTGCAGAGCCGCTACAAACCAATCTTAGGGTTGATGACCTTTGATGATGATAATGATCGATGTTAGAAAGCAGCCATGTTTGGCTATTTCCTCTATTATCTACGTGTTTCGATTGGTATTAGTAAATGAATTAAGGCCTTGTAAAAGTCAGAATCAGTATTTTTATTGATATCTTAACAGTACTGGAAAATCGTTTTTCAATTCAATACAAGTTACCATTTTAAGCTTACTGACGTATCGCCTGATATCCCGAGAACATTTTCATGTTGGTATTAGGTTCCCCGGATATGTTTATTTTAGAATGTATACTGAATTTCATCCTCGTAGGCTTTGCAAATGTGAGAAAACATTTGAGAAACATGGAATGGATTTGTATACACATAGGTAGGAATAGTGCATAAATGAGTAGTATATCTGAGAACTGAGTATTCCTCAAAATGTAACTGTCATTTAAATTAAGAAATGATATTAAAAATCAGTATAGTTTGTGAGATTAAAGCTAATAATTAGGCGATATTCCTTATCTTGCATTTTAGAATATTAATGTTTCAGCTGCCTCCATAAACCTGAAGAAGTTGAGACAAAATTTCTATTTGGACATCAAACACGAATATGCTTTTGCTCTATTTGAATTCCAAAATTCATGATATAAGTCTATTTCCTTCTTCCCCAGTCCCCGAGGAGGAAAGAAAAAATATTGAACGATGAAACTTTTGGTAAATACAAAACTATAAAACATTTCTCCCGTTATTCCACATTGATAGTGTTGCTCTCAAAGAAAATTAACATGTAACTGTAATTTCCGGTGTATGAAATATCCTTTATAACTATTAATTATTACAGCTCAGAACTTCTCAGCCAAAAATCTGAGGAAACATCTTCAAAAATTAAAGTATTTAATAGAAGGTTTTATTTAAATTGGTCGTGAAAGTTGATATATGTAGATCTATCTATTCTATTAACCTACTAATTTCTTTGGGTGATTTCACTGAGTGTTCTTCTGAGATATCCGAAAATTAAAATAATACGAAATATAGTATTGTGAGTCTCCCTCAAGTTTCATCTGCTGTAGCTAAATTCATGAACATTATTTTGATTTTATATCCTTTTAATTTTAAGTACATTGAATTGTAATCTCTTGGAGCTATACATTTTATCAAGTCATAATGTCGTACCATATTTGAGTAGGTAAACAGATGGCATAGTTACCAGGAAACTGAACTTTTTCTTTAAGATAAAGGCAAGGGCTGTCCAATTTACCTGTAATGAAGTAGCTCTAATTTGAGCTTAAATAAATTTCACAAAATATATGCATTAATTATATATTAATATACATACGCAATTCAAAAGTCTCATGGTGTAACAGAGTCGATAGAAAGGTGGAACCCATTTCATTATTTTGACGTAATAATTACGCAATCGGAGGTAAGAACGAGTAAGACCTAGTCTATGTAAAGCGGCTGCGAAATCTTTTCCGAAGTCACTGACCAGTATAATTGTAGAATAACATCGATTGTTTTCTGGGTTCATTTACAAAAGCCATATGGTGAAATTAGTTTTTGGCTGAAAACACAAATGCCCATTTCTGCGGAAATATTAAATATGACTTCAGAATCGATGTGTTGACAGTGCGCCGTCCGATATTATACTCCCCCGAAATTTTGTTATTCACCCGTAAAAGTTCCTCCCAAAACAATGCTCACGTTCTCCGAGCGAGAGCCCTTACGGAGGCAAGCACTGTGCTTTTTTATTCGGAGATCTTTTTACAAGTAGTGTATCGAGTTGAATAATTTTACTGCGGCCTCGAAAAATCAAAAATGAAAGAGGAATACAAAACCTTGGAAATTTCCATAACATTCCGGCAGCGAGGCGAATTCCTTCTCCACTTTACGCACGCTTGCTATGCCAATGACGGAGATATTGAGTAACGCATTTTTATGGGTCCCCTTCACTCATTCTTCAGCATTGAATTGTAAAGTCCAATAATGATATCCACAACTTTCCGTAAATTGGACAGTTCTCGTCTCTTGGAAAATGATCTGAGAAGGGGTGAAAACCTGAGGTTAAATCATTGGTACTAGAAATATCGAATGATCAATCATCATCATAGGTATCCAATCAGAAAATAGGTTTGTGGAGTGCCTACACGCTCGTCTGTCACCTACCAACCCCATTCGTATCTTCGACGTTCTTAACCCGGACATTAATACCTTTCTTATACGCTTTTCTTCCTTATGGTTGTCCTCTGCTCAGATTGCTTCCAATTAGGTTTTCAAGTACATCAATCCATCATTTCCCTATTATTCTAACTCTTATCATAAGATTTTTGTTCCAGTGATCCTCAGCGATACAAGCTTCCTCGTTGCTTATCCAAAGAAATATGTTAATCTTATCAAATGAATAAGTTGCAATATATCCAAACGGCACTTCATCTTTGTTATTTATCATCATTCTTCGTTCGAAACCCAAGCATTGGTTTACCTATGGCATATGGTTTATCCGATTGGTCCTGCCATCTTCTTTGTACCTAGGTAATTTTTATCTCTGTTGATATTTCATCTCGTATGCTATTCTTGGCTAGCTCTAGCTTTGAAGTGTAGTTTACAACTTTCTCTTTTCGCTGGAGTCTCGGAGTTCTTTCGTTTCAGTCATTCCATTTTCTTATCCATGTGATTTTTGTTCAGGAACCCTGTTCGGTCCAGCAATCCGACTTTCCTTTAGCAATCCTTTCAGTCCATCCATTCGATTTTCAAGACTATTCTGTAGCACAACATATCAACATTTGCTACCACTATTTTTTCTCTGTCGGTGATATTGCTCATCTCATTCATTTAATATGCCACAAATATTTTTCCCAAGGGATTTTTACTATTTTCGGGTCATTTTTATTGGTCATAATTTACTTTTGATGTGAAATAATTACCTGCTTGCTCGGTTTTCCCGATTATTACGTCGCTCTTTCTTTTTACATCACTGGCTATCTTGAGTAGCAAAATTCCTCTAATCGTTGATTTTCTTCCTTACTTAGCTTTAATAGATTTTTGTTGCTGAATGAATTAATACTTTATCCAATGAGTCGAGTCTGCGTTTGATCACTTGAGTGCATATAACAGTGCAATATTTCAATGGGTGCATCCTGTCTGAAACGGCAGTGCTTAATTCTTAGAAAGCCAAAAATATAGTGGGATAAGGCATTATTAGGTATTTAAAGTGACCGCTGGAAATATTCTGATTCGGATACATTTAATGTGTACTTATGTTTAAATAAACTTAAAAATTACGGAAATGGTACGAGGTAACGGCAAGGGCTCAAAGTTCGGAAACTTTCGGTGCGTGGAGCATGAAAATGCATGTTGTTCTATCCTACGCGAATTCTGTTTGAGATACGTTAGGTGCGATTTTTAGTCATCGATGTTTCGTAGAAAAATGTCTCGGCGAAACCAAACGGACTCTAAATATACTAAATGTGTGAAATTTTACTCATTCTAGCAAAACCCTCTTAAGTGGAAGAAGAACATTTATTGAAAATTAGGTAGGTATTAGGTAGACTCTGCAAGGTAATCAATGTGTTTTGATTCTTAGCTTAGCGCCCGAGTTAAAGAAATAACTTTAATTTAGAAACTATGTATAGTGAGATGGTATCATACAATGGTTTTTTTCTTAATTAATTTGGCTCATTTGTTAGAAGAATATAGCCTTAAATTAGAACGGAAATTTGTCATGTAAGAATACTATTCTGCACGAGAGGTTCCATTAAAACCAGAAAAGGTAAAGGGATCGGGTTACATGGCACCTTCATATTTGAAATTTACCATTAAGTTACAAAGCGGTTAATTTTATGAATAGATTTCACATAAAAGATAGTGACCTACAATTTTCTTACCGAATCGTCTTAAATCATTCCGAGATAATTATGAAAATTTTGTCGCTTTTCCAATATTAGCTTTATAATGTTTTTTACTCTATTTGCTTTACATAGAATTGAGATTTACAATGTAATGTTTTATTATTTTGGAAAGTTTTGACCAAGCAGCCAAGCCTAGAAAAGGCATCTCCACCTGCTTAGTTTCATTCCCTCTCTTGCCAAATTTCCGTCACCTCTTGTAGATAAATCTTAATATGAGTTTTCGTGTAACATTTTTCAAATTTAATTACAATGAATTCATAGGAAGTCAATAGTCAATCCAAATATTGTACTTTATTATTTACTACATTATGTATTTATTTTTGTTTTTGACGAAATTCAGCCTTGGCAATAGCCATTCTTCTCATTCATAAAACTTTATTAAGGAAATGAATGGGACAATAATATTTCACTTGCAATTTACTGAAATTATTAAATTTAAACTGTTCTAATTTTAAATTAGATGCAAATTTAGAAGTTTAAACTCTACCTCCATATTTTTTAATTTAATTGTCCATATCTTAAATCATGTACCACATGGAGTGGTCTTCCTTGATCTAAGACACTCATGCATTAGAAAAAACATCACAACAATATTTTCGTTTTATCGGCTGCGGTATAAGACATATTTTGAAGAAAATTTGCAAAATTATTACTTTAAGCAGAAGGGTGCAGAAATTAATATCCATATCTATAATACTATACCCATGATCATCACTTTTGAAAATGGATAAAAGAATTTTACAAATTAATATTAAATTGTAGATATGCTTACATTTCTTATGGTGGCTTATATATCTCATGTGGGTAACTAAAATTTTTATAAAGAAAAATTTATTTCGAACCATCTAAAGATGTCTTGTAATGGATTTGTCTTTCGATCCTAGAGAGCAACATTTATCCAAAGGGGAGAGTAACAGTCGTCCATTTTATAAGCTATAACACATATCCTTTCTGCCAAAAATATTGATAGCAAATTTACTAATAATTATCCATCACTTTCGTGATTGAAAGGATAGAGAATGTATTAGATATTGACAATAATGAATATAAATTAGTGTGCTTCTATCGTTAACGCTTTATCAAGTATCTGAATGCATCATTTCGAAATAACTGAATACTACCTTCCAATTTTAGTGAAATGAAGCAGTTTTCTATAAGGGTGGTCGTCAAATCATTCCAAAAGGCATGGTCATATACCCGCTTCGTACGCTCGCATCATTCGCTCGCTTCGCCGGCTATCGACCATCCTCTCTCGCAGCGGTCTGGGAACGCCTTTGTGCGCCATCTGGCGCCGGCGTTGTAAGTTGCCGTTGCCCTGGTCTCGCATATTTCGTGTCAAGTAAAAAAAACACGTGCCAATAATAATCATGATACAAAGTCCTAATTATGAACCGGATATTCTAATTCAGCAAAGTAAACTAGACACTTCTGGGCGTGGAAATTATGAAACCTCCAGAATTATCCTTGGAGCGTATTTTGAATTTTAAACTTTACCGAAATTACATATTACCGAGATACTCATCATTAGCTCAGGACGTTCGTTCCGTTGGTTTCAAAGTAAAATAAGTTTTGTGAAAATAACGTCCATTGGGATATTGTTATAGCGGTTGGAATTTATTAAAATACGTTCTTGGATTTTCTCAGCGAGAATTACCTACTCTAAGATGTTTTATTTTTATACTGATGAAAGTTTTATTACCTGTAAACCATGTATTTTTAACTGATATCCATTAGTTTTAGTTTTTAGCGTAAAAGATCTAGATGAACATGTGTTAGATTTATTATTAACAGTTATTATGTTATGCTTAATAACTAAAAAATATGACATAACATTTTGTAGTCACCATATTTTAAATGGAGTACAGACATATGAATCAAAATAGCCAAAGATATATCTTCATCGGTAACCAATTTCACTACTAAGTATGGAATCTTTCATAGGGTCTAAGATAGAACTAAAGAGATAAAATACTAATCGACGGACCTCTATATGTTTAATAACCTACATAATTTTCATATACTAATATTTTATGGATAAAATAACGTAAAATTTTCAGTATTACATTCCTTTTGAGTATTCCTGGAAATTGTTGCTTATAAAAACAAATAATGATTTGTAATGGTAAGCATATTTATCAATATAAACGCGACGCTTTGGTCTTCATACTTATGTAAATAATGTGATTCTTTCAGCAATACAAATATATTTCCATTTGGTGAATAAGGTAGCTCCCTCGAAAGCACTTGATTCTCTACATGATACTATTTCTTAGGCATATAGAAATAGCCTTGACCACACTGGTTACAGGTTAGAATAAAATTTTAACAATTAAAAAATATCTTGATTACAGTTACTTTTTTACTACTTAAACTGGAAAAGAGTGCCATATCATTGCCATTACTATCTCCCAATTCCGAAATAAACCTCCTGTCAGTACACAATATTTTCAAAAATATATTTTAGTATGAATTAATAAAGCACGTTTTACAATAAACTATTAGTTCTTATAAATTATGTCTTCGTCCTTTAGATGCAATTATTTCAGAATTATACTTCAGCTTTTAGGACTTCCTTGAGGAATTATTTGAATGCCATAGTTAGTTAAATTAATTTCATTCAAATGATTACAAATATAGAGGCTATATATAAATGTCTGGATTCCGGAAAATAGTATGAAAAATTAATACATGAGATTTCATTTTCATTTCATATTACATATTCCTGTTAGAAACTAAGCTCCCTCAATATTCCTGAGATTATTTAATTTGTCATTCCTAGGTTTAGGAACTAATTGTAATGCCAATCACAGAATTATATATTCATTCAACACCAAGAATGTGAGGTCTAATGAAGTATTTTCGGTAATTATACAGTTGTTTTTTTTCCAAAATTTTTGCGAGAAATAATTTTTATCTCTTTCTAATAACAAGACCATTTTCCATAGATAACAAGACCACAGATTTTTTCCTAAAATTCGTTATTTTTTCCTAATTGAGTTGTATTTGCCACATATTAACTCCAGAGTTTTCAATTATGGAATGAGAGTCAATAGAGTAATACCAGTATACCGTGGCAACGCTAAACCATAATAATACATTTGATTTACGCTAGTCAAATTTTGTAAATCCTGTAAATCGTATTATAGATATTACGTTGGGCAAAATATTAGTGAGCATCATATCTATCTTTGAGGAAATTCTCCGACACTCTTCGGGGCAAACTCTTGGAGTTCTCATGGACCAAAGTCGTTCGCCGCTCAGTTCATAGTTGTTTGTTAACGCCATTGCATGTCAGCGCGAGTTAACCCAGCCTCAGCTGGCCGCGACAGCGGACAGTCGTTCCACTGGGGGCCGGTTAAACTGCTACCCGCTAAACCGGGAATCGGCAGAAGGGGATGTCCCAGGGCGGGCGGGGTGTGGATCGCCGTCACGCCAGGGGGTGCAACCTGCAGAATTCCGCCGCGACAGGGCCTGGAATTCGACAGAGGTTTACGTTAGAGCGTCTTGTGGCAAAACTATTTTTTATACAAACTCATCCGTTTACGTGCGTCGTTCTCAAATTTTGTTACTGTGGGCAGGACGTGAATAAAGCGAGAGAAGTACACTGATGGCAGAATTTATTGAGAGGGCATAATACAACAGTTTTCTGTATCCGATGCATTCATTGCATTTTAGTAGTGTAGTACAATCAGGAGTCTACACCTGATTTTTTTACTTTTAAAGAGATCAAAAAGTACTGACGAGTAAGAATACGAAATACAGGCTGCTAAATAATAAAAATAATATAAAATTGATGGTCCACTGTAAACATGTCGTCTATGTCGAGACCAAAACAGCTTTCGTGTGTCATAAATGTTTACCACTTGTTTAAGACATTATTTCGAATAGAAATAGAAATACCTACGTTGGAATAAATAAGTACCTTAATTAACTATGACTTCCGAGCTAAACCCAACTAATTTTATCACAATAGCCCTATTTATTGTATTATGACCGGTTAACTAGTTTCATCTGCGTTTTACATGAAATTAAACAAACAAAACATTGCGTTTCGGCGTGTCTGTAAATAAAACTTTTGTGTTGGCTTCTTTTTGAATCACTAAGTATTAGTTGAAACTTCCCTGCATCCTGACATACGAAAAAAGATTCTCTTTAATTTTGGTAATATGGATGAATTTCGTGATAGAAACTTTGTGAAACTATATTAAGTAATAATGCCATTAGTTGAACATAATCATCGTCATGTAAATAATCTGTGGTAGTTTGTGAGTGTCATGCATTGGTAATTAATTAGAAGTATTTATTTTACAAAATTTATCCGAATAGTTTCTATAGCCGTCGCGGAAAAAACAAGAGGTATCACTTAAGACTTATTTTTCAAAAATATCTTTTAACATTGAATAATAATGAATTATTATTCTAAATTGTGTTATAACTCTTGTTTTGAAACAAATATCCTTTAATAAAAGTGTTTTATCTATATTTGAAAGATTTTTACATATTTTCTTTATGTTATTTCCTTTTCTTTATGCTTTAAACTTTATATTAGATCAGCTGATACCATCGTGCACGGACTAAGAAATAATGGCTGAACCAGGAGAAAACGCCAAGGATTCAAGCAGGATACAGATAAAGGTTTTTTCCTTCGGATACCTGATCAAATATTGACTTCTTTAAGATCTATATAGGTACTTATCCACGAAGATATGTATTTACGAGCTCCTGGAGCAGGGAACTAGAAATTTACTCAAAATACAAGTGGAAAACTCATCACTCTTGACAGTGCCGTTTTTTTAGACATATCTTTGAATCGGTAAAGAATAGATAGGGCTGGAGAAAAATAAAAACTTTGTATTGCAAGGGTTTTATAAAATGGAGGATATGGTGACAGTAATGGAGAAGGGAAGACTAAGGTGGTATAGACGCGTAATGTGACGAAAACACCAATCACCAGGCAGGTAGTGATGAAGACTTCACATGAACGAGACTGTGAGGAAGAAGAACATGACTAAGATGGAGCGATGAAATCGGAGATGCTATGAGAATAGTGGGACTGACTGTAGGAAAATATATGTATAGGAGAAAACAAAGGAGGACAGTAGGTGATGGCAAAGAACGACTAAGGCTTTCGTGGCCAACTTAATAGTAAAAGAAGATTATGTATTTACCATCTAACCAAACCAAAAACATCTGTTGAGCACTAATGGCTGTTGGTTTTAAAACTAATACAATAATTACGCAAACTTATTTAAAAATTCTTCTTTGAAAATGTATAGCTGTAAATATTTTAAAATGTTTATACTCCACATGATATATCACGAGCTATCAATTGAAAAATTCATTTGTTTGCAGTTCACCTTCTCTCCTGAAGTATACTTTCAACCCTCCCAATATTATCTTGTATACTTTTAAAAATATTTTTCCTTGCCGGGTTCGTATTATCTTATGGTATGTTCCACAGTTATTTCCTTTTAGCTTTTTTTCAACATAGTTTACACTAAACTCTTACCTCCTTCGGATGTTATCTTCTTTTGATCTAAGGAGATGAGGGTCTGCAGTTTAATTCCATAAGCATAAACCCCAAAAAGTCAAAAAGTTATGAGTGATGTCGAAGAATATTAGGAGCAACTAATTCATTACTTTACAAATCACAAATTACTCTATTTCATATTATGGGGATGTTAGATAAGTTTTATTAATGTCAGAATAAAATGTCACTGCTCATACTAATAAATATGAAAAACTGAGATGAATATTAGAGTTTGTTAAAATACAATTATTCCAATCCTGTATCTCTAAAGCATTAGGTAGTGAACTCTTTAATCTAACTTTACTTTGATTGTGACATAGTCTCTCAATATATCTCTAGAGAGCTATCGCTAGGTTCCGACGCTATTCCAATGGATGTAACTTGTTCATTTTTAACATGTAAATACAATATCAATTACACCAATACACTCTATTGCCCAAAACCGGAATTCTGATATTTACACTTCATCTTTTGTCTATCAAATGTTAAAACTCCAAAATCTCGCGCCTAACTTTATAAGGACACATCATGTGCACAATGGTAAACAAGAATACTATGAACTAACTATAACTTGTTACACCCTAATAATCTATGATCTTGTACTATAAGTAAGTAACGATTACTCCTAGCCTCGAGTGAAATAATTTAACCACGAATAAAAAACGTTAATATTTAGATTTTAAACGAGCTGTACGTGTGGTACTAGGCAAGTTAAGAATATATAGCACAGGTGAATCTTAACTCTATCTAAACGATCTGTAAACAACCAACAGGATTCATCACAACGTCATATACATCATTTCACATGGTACCAGTAGTAACATAAAGATAATATCCACATATCAAGAGAAAAATATGCCCTTCATCTAAACATTTCGCGTGTCTTACTCTCTTCTCTTATAAGGTGGATTATTTTTGTTTATAACCTATGCATTAACTTGCACCAGCATGGCATATTGCTTTCTCATTTTTCGAGTAATCCCTCTATTTATTCGTCTTATTCTTTGTGTAACTATAAATGTTTCTTTCTTTACGTCTTTTAAGAATTGCAAGCATTTCATAACATGTATAACATAAAATAAGATGCTGGGAATCACTCGTTGATCGTAGAATGAAATGTAGGTTAAATTTATTGTATAAATTTGAAGCAGATTACTTCAAGGAGGTTAATGTATATTGAAAACCCCGTCATATAATGTTAGATCTTGTCACCCCCGGAAAATCAGGGAGATAGATTATAGAACAATTAGATTTAAAATGTCATTTTTCCCCCGAACCATTAGAGATCAGAATAAACTAGGTCCTAAGGATCCTTAGGAAAAGTAGTATATATATTTTATTTTCATCCTGCATGTTTTCTATTGTTTCCTTTAATATATATTAAATGTTATTTAAATTTGTTACCGCATGGTATGTATATTTATTGTGACAAAATTAGTATTTAGAAGTCCCGAATGTTGTGGATAATGTTCTACAATTTTATTTTATCCTTCATGCTGGTAACTTCATTCTGAGTGCAATGTGTTTCTTAACATTTGCACTTGGGAGTGAATGTGAATGTTTGGTGGTGGCTCACCCC